>VXAA01006385.1:221027-375833 GCA_013399115.1 Anseranas semipalmata
GCCTGGGCGCGTCCCCGGAGGGGCAGCGCTCGTCTCAGCCCCCCAGGCAAACCCGAGCTGAGCCCGGAGGCTCCTGACGAGCGACTGTAGCGGGGACGGGGGCTGAGGGCCCCGCGGCCGCCTGCCGGCCCGAGGGGAGGCAGGCCCGGCGCGGGCATTCACAAGTAACCTCTCGGATGGAGAACCAGAGCACGCTGCGGAGCGCGGAGGGAGGAAATTTACGGCCAGAGTCTACGCATTTAAAATTAAAGGCTCCACAGCAATCTTAGCTATGTTCCCTGAGTCATAAGTGTTTTCGGTTCTGTGGAGAAGTGGGAAAGGTACAATCCAAGGCGAAGGACTACATGGAGCTCCCATGGAATCCCCTTGGGGAGGCCTCATGGCGGCCTGCAGCTTCCTCACGAGGGGAGCGGAGGGGCAGGGGCTGATCTCTGCTCTCTGGTGACAGCGACAGGACCCGAGGGAACGGCATGGAGCTGAGACAGGGGAGGGTCAGGCTGGGTGTCAGGAAAAGGTTCTTCCCGGAGAGGGGGGTCGGGCACTGGAACAGGCTCCCCAGGGCAGTGGTCACGGCACTGAGCCTGCCGGAGTTCAAGAAGCATTTGGACAACGCTCTCGGACATAGGGTTTGGTTTTGGGGTGGTCCTGTGAGAAGCCAGGAGTTGGACTTGATGATCCTTGTGGGTCCCTTCCAACTCAGGGTGTTCTGTGATTCTGTGATCTTGTTGGTTTCCTCCAACAGGAACTTTAAGGATCATACAGAGCTGAGCCATATGACGCTACTCAGTTGCCATATGACACTACTCAGTTCACAGTTCTGCAGTAATGATACCTTTTAAAAAGAAGCTTTGACAGGCATATGTAACATCCTTACCCTGCTGTATGCACATGTAATGTAGGAAACACCTGCAGGGCAAAATGATGTCGTTACAGTACTGTATCTTCCTAACATTTCTGCAGTGGGCTCTGAGCTTCCATGTAATGAGCAGTCATTTTTGCATACAGACATGGGTTGGTTTTTCTTTTAATTTCTTTTGAAGAAAAAGCAGTAACCGTGACGTTTAATAGAAATCACAGGAAGTGTCTATATGAAATGAATTGCCTCTGCCCGCACCAGTCTGATACACAGAAGAGACCCAGGTGCTACAGACTCCTTTTATTCCTTTAAGGTTTCTCATCCACATACTGACAAAGCCCAGCGTTACTTAGCTTATGAGATGTGACAACACGATAGCCCATGGCGGTGTGGCTGCGGACTACTGCTATATTTATTGTTCTGTGCTCACGGGTGCCTCAAGACGAGAAATAATCAGAGCAAGACTCAAACTCACGTCTCTTGCATAAGTACCGAGAAGCCAAACAGGAGCTCACAGACACCTAATGTTTCCAAATGAGGTATAGCCAGTTTAAACACAGGGACAAATTCACTCCCGCGCAGCAACCATGCACTATTTTAATACAGTTACAGAATCACCATAACAGCCACGAAGGAGTTTCACTGGTGAAACAGGGGGATGCCCTGGCATGTGCAGAAATGTCAAACCCAGCTCAGTACCACGTTCCCCACCAGAGCCCCCACCACTAGGTCACACCAGGGGAGTTTCAGTAGTGAAGTGTTGCTAACAGAGGTACTTCCCATGCCTTAGAGGAGTCTGGTGCAACTTTGAGCAACAGTCTCTCTAACCTGGGTGTGAGGATGGAGTGGTTCCTGATGAGCTGCCACACAGCAGTGAAAGCCTGCTTTGCATTTCAACTGCAGTCTCAGTGCTCACACAAAGATGATTGGGCTCCCTTTAAAGACTGAGTAGCACCCAGGCAATCCAGACCAGGGACTGCCTAGCTCTGACTCTAAAGAACCTACCCGATCCCACCCAGTGGTCTCTTATTTTCAATCCTTCAGCTGTCGCTCCTTTGCCTGATGATTAATTTTGGTGCCCATAAGCATTGACGTCTCAGGATTCACTTCTGCACCTTTATTACCATTATCCAAATTTACATACTGTACAATACATTGAAACAGCTCCTCACTGAATATTCTCATGCTAGGTTCTGATCATTTTAAATAATTGAGGCACCAAGGCTCTAGATGTGTTAGCAGTCCCTGAGTAAAAGACACTGCAGAAAAATCTCGGTATACAAATCACTAACATTGCTCAATTTAATCATTCAAAGATGTCAGACTACCCAGCATGAACTGGCTGAGGAGCTGTGAATAAGTGTTGTGGTCTCCTTACTAGACACATTTCTCTCATGCCAAACGTGCTTTCCCCAAGCCCATAATAAAGAACACTGCATCAAAAAACAATTGTGCTTCAGGATGATGTTAGTGGAAACTTGTTCAGCAGTTAAACATTTCATGCTATAGCAGCTCTAGAGGGATGTTAAGCAAATATTCTCCCCACCATCCTCCCCTTTATTAAACTTTTGAGTCACTCCACTAAAACTCTGCATATACTCTTTCTTTTCCACTTTGACAGTGGCCGATAACAGAGCCTTATTACAGTATAGCATAGTCACTTTTCCTGGTCTTTATTGCTGTGCTAAGTTCATACTCCAACTTACGTTAAAAGAACTTCCTGAATAAAATAGTGTTTGCATATGACTAACTGGGACAAATGCACAGAGGGCAAGCTGATGAGTCAGCAAGAGGCTTGGTGAGGACAGTGGCAGGGATTCAGCAGCAGAACAAATCAATGCGAAGATGCGAGATATGCTCCTGTCTGTGGCTTCAGATCTGTCTGCTGAGGGGTTGAATATCACCATAATGGGCACTGTATGCATGAACTCTCGGGACCCTATCACACCCTCATCAATATTGATTGGCAAAACTTCTGCTGACTTCAGTGGGAAGAAGATCAGGGCCTGAATTTTCTCAGGCATCTTCCTTCCAAAGAACACTTAGAGTTTCTGAGTATGGACTTCCAGATGGGGTGAGTTAAAGAACAACAAGGACTTCCGCCATTTATGTCACTTGAGCTGGTGACACACATCGCACAGGATGCCACTGTAACAACCCACCAACAGCACTGGCTTTCCTGGGCTTTTGCTTGGTGGTAGAGCCCATTACATTTAGGGAAATAACGTTCATTGATTCAGTAAATAAGCACTGTGCTACAGTGATGGGAACATACTAATCTTATCAATATTTGACCACAAAACACGCCGTGCCCACAGCACCCCTGTGGGAGCATTTACTTGAAAGGGAAGTGCCACAAGGTCTCTAAGGCTGTGCAGACCCTTGGCTCTGCTGCACACTCACTGTCAGTGATCTAATGCTCGTTACTATGACTTACCATGCTTAACAATGCAAGAACCTGAGATCTCTGATCATCAGCTCCTTTCACAATAGAAAAGCGAAATGAAATTTGAATTGAATTCCAACCAAAACACGGATAGTGAAAGGCTAATGCTGTTGTTACTCAAATACCAAATGTTGTCTGAAACAGGAGTACGTGAGGGGAGTCAGAGTCTGTCTTTGGCATCTGTTATTTCCACCGGTCTTTTCTAACTGTAGTTCCTCTCCTCTCCTTCTTGTGCCAGGATCTTATTTGTTCTTCTTTTCGCATTTGCACAATACACATTTTTTTGAACTATGACCACCTCATAAAGCCTGCTTGACTCAATGCACATTCAGACATTTGGAAATACTCTCTTGACTTTGATTTCTGCACAGAGAAGTACACCAATGTGGCTAACAAATTCTGCAGTATAATAAAAGCACTATGTCCAATTCAGTGTAATTAGATTCGAGGGAAGGATTTTCTACCCATGAAAGGAATTTACCAGATGAAAGCATGAGGCAAGCAGGCGCTCAGCAGGCTACGCCATGCAGTTTCACCAGTCAGCTACATCCTGCAAACCCCAGGCCACTCCTGAGCAGATATTGCAAATTGTATGGTGGTTTTCCTGATGTGGACAAAAAGCAGGATGGAATTTTAAAACTGTCCTTACAGAAAAGAAAGGTTTGTGGTTGAAGCCCTGAATGAAGGCTCGGGGAGCCTAGCTTCAGTTACTGGCTTCCTGTGGGACACTATACAAATCACTAAGAGAAAGGCTTTCGGATCTCATTGCTGCAATCCTTTGCCACACGCCGAGCAGAGAAGTTCACAGCGTGCCAGGCATGGAGGTCAGCTCCCCATGCAGTACACAGGGAGACCTGGGGACTTGAGAAGTCCTTGGGGACTCCAAAACCAGCTGAGCAGGCAGTGTCTGAGATGACCACAGTGGAAACGCGGACAAAGGAGTGCTGCTTGGATCCCTGGCTGAGCCAAGGCCAGATCCAGCTTTTGGCCTTCAAGATATTTCCCCCTGCTCAGGATCCTCAGCTGTTGACCTTGGCCTGCATTTGGCACAGTGATGGGACTCGGAAAGAGTGGCCAAAAACCTGGGGTTAAAGCACACTCTTGGAGGTCAGAGATGCGTGTTCCATCTCTGTCCTGCCCAGCTCAGGCCAGCTGTGGTACCCACATGGGGAAACCTCACTGCTCTCCTCTGGGAGCTGTTTGCCTTTGGCCCCTTAACTCTTGTTTACAAAAAGGCACTTGGGGACGTGGGGGAGCTGGGTTTACATACTCACTCCAGATCAGGCAGAACAGAGATCACAGGTTTGCCCCACTCCGCATTTGGGTTGTGCAGAGCTGCCTAAACCACGGGTTTGGTGCTCCTCATCTCAGTCCTGAGTCCCTTTGGACACACCGGCCACTGTTTCCTTGGCCATCTGTCTTGCTGTGTGGCACGGGGACACAAATGCTTCCCCCTCTTCCTCCCCCTCCTCCTCCTCCTCACCTCTGCTCACACACCCAGAGCACGACTTTCTCACGAGGCCGCAGTGACCAGCGCAGCACCGTCTGCCATCACACAAACAAGCAGGGCACCGGCTGGTTTTACTTGTGACCAACAAAGTGTTTTTAACCTACATCTCAGAAGCCAGCAAGACACTCCCAATCTGCCAATCAGCCCATAATACCTCATACCTACCAGGCTAGTTTTACTTTCTTCTTTGCCCAGCTTCCCTTTTGAAGGTACTATAAACACAAGTGAAATGCCTTGAGAACATGCAAGGGAAGCCAGACCAGCAGTCGGCAGAGGCAGCATGAACTGTGCTACAGTCTATGCGTAAGTTATAACCTAGAGCAGAGGGAAAATGCATGTCCCAGAAGGAGAAGTGGTTTCACTTTCATGCAGATATCTGACTCCTACAGCTACTTATGATCAGCAGCAACATTTTGAAAGAAGTTTCTTTTTCCTTTTTTGATGCTTTTCATCCCTCCTCCCAAGTCCTTTGTTAGGTTACAGCCTGGACTGCAAGTTTCTCACACAAAGGAAAAAAGACTGAAATAAATGCAAAGATGAAATTGAATGTGTTTCACGTGTAATTAAAAAGCAAAGAGGAACAAACTATTTTGCCTGATCAAACATTGGGAACTATTTCAAATTCTGTTTTCTTCCTGTTTTGGCATTAAAACACACTTTCAAATGATACAGTTTGTTAAGTGTTTCTACTTAACATTTCCCCAACTTGGATCTGGCTAAAACACAAAGGACTTGAGGTTTTGTTTGTTTGTTTGTTTGTTTGTTCGCAACACATCAAAAATGCAGTGCAAGCTTTAATGACTATGTCTGTTATAACATGCCTTTTGGAGGACTGTAGGCATTTATGAGGGAATGAGGTAATTAATATATTACTTAGGCATGCAAAGACAAGTTAGAGGCAGCTTTCTTCACTTGATATGACAACACAATCATTAAAACAATGACTTCTTACATCTGTTTTTCTTACATCTGTTTTTTTTTTTTTTCTCTCTCTGTGTTCATGGACCCCTCAGGTTGCTTGCTGAAGTCAGAGCTTTAGGAGACTGCCATATTTTCAGGACCAGTAATTTCTGTCTCAAACACACTGTTCTCTCATTTATTTGAAGCAGCAAAATGAAAATCAATATCTCAATCCCTTTAAGGAAATGCTGGTACTAAAGTAAAGTCAAGAGCTCCCATGTTCTAATCTCAACCTCTGAAAAATGACTTTTATGGAACATCCATTTCTCTTCCAGACTCAGGTAGTGCAGAGTCTGGGGTCCACAGGCGGGTGAAGGCGGGATCAGGTCGCATTGCATCCTGCTTTGCAGAAAGCCAGGTGGGTAGGTGAGGGGGATGCGTAAACCGATGTTTCTAAACCACAGGGTCAAGGAGCCGATCGTTGCTCTAGGCAGAAATAAGCACTTTGCCAGCCTGATAACAAGAGAGCTGAGACACAGCAGATTACAGTTCCTTTAATTTTCTTCCAGTTAATTAAATGATCAATTGCAGTATTGGCTTTCAGCCATGGCAATGCCAGCTTAAGTGAGCTCTCCAGTTTATGAGAGGATGATCAATAGGCATCATTTACAGCAGTGATACAGGTTTTTATTTTAAAGCCAAATATCAAAATGCAGAGCAAAATAGTGCTGTTTTCAAAGCAAATGGAGATCTTCTTCTGCCCCCAAAACATCCTAATGAAGGGAAGGATGGCACTGTAATTACAGCTTCAGCTTGGGATGTGTTTTCACTTCTCTGCTTACCATAGACTTCCTGCATGACCACAGACAAAACACTTAGGCCCAGATATGCAAAGATATTCAAGCAACTGAGATAAAAATCAGCTGGACTTAGGTACAGAAATAGTTTGTGGATCTGGGCCTTTGGAAGAGAGACTGGGCTCCCCGTTTACTAAGGGGTAGTAGGCACTTCCCAGTGCTGCAGCAGAACTGCAACAAGTCACGTCACAGAAGACATCGGCCAAGTCAGAGCCAAGCAAGGGCAGTGACTGAACACCTGCAAGGTATTCGATCACAAAGCAGCATCTGAGCACTCTGCCCGGTGTCTTCTCCAGGCGTACTGAGTGCTACCAAGCGCTACCCACCTCTGTCAGCAACAGCAGAGACCAGTTTCCCCTTTGCTTGCTTACAGCTGTTCCTTGGTTCAAACGCTTTGTTCCCAAGGACTGTAGGGAGCAGGAAGGGTGAGGTGTGGGGCAGTGAAACAGGGACCACCAGCACTGGGCGGTCAGTGCACTTCAGCAGGTGGGAAAATTAAAGAAAAACTAGTTGAGGATTAGAATGGACTGGGGGCATTCCTATATTGTTGACGATGAATTCGGCAGTCCTGTCAGCTTATGGTAGGTTGGAGCTAATAAGCACAGCACTTCAGAGGACAGGAAAGCCCTGGGTTCATATGTCAAAAGATGTCAAGACAGGATGGAAAGTGTCTGCCAAGGAACTAAGTAAGCAAAATTCAGAACCATAATGACAAAGTTGGTGCATCAAACCTCTCTTTGCTATCTGAGATCAAATGTTAAGTAATTAAACTGTTTATCAATAAGAGGCAACTCATGAGCGTGGGAAACAAAGATCTCGTGGCAACCAATCTAGATAAGAATGACCACAGACCTCACCATTTTCAGAACCAAATGAAAATTTGTTTATGCTGCCAGCTTTTGCTCAATGTGAGTCTTTAGTGCATACAGATATTCATGTACCCAACAGAGGAAGATATATGCAAACTAATTAAGTTTTCTTTTTCCTGTCTGGGAAAGAATAATAATAATAATAATAATAAAAAGTTAGTTCATGGATGTGATTTTCAGTTTTAGACACTTGAGAAGCCCTCATTTTTTCATGAGCAAAATGCCTCATGAAATCTAGACAGCAAAGTCAGAAAGCAGTTACATTTCATCACTACTTCCTGTCTGCTGCCATTATTAAAAAGAAAAATGCAAAGGAGTATACCAAAAGCATCTCTACCACTCATTTATGTTACTAGAACTGCTACACAAAGCTAAGAGGAAACTACTGCCAGCAATCTCCCCCAGGTAAAAGCAAGCACAGGCCTGAGTACAACAGCTCATGGGTTATTGATAGGACTAGCAGCTGAACATTAAGCCATCTTCTCCCAAAGCAACAACAGAAGAAATCTAATTGGCAGAGCAGAGCATGGCTTCTGGAGAAGGAGGAATCCATTCTGCTGCAACAGGAACATTTTTGCAGGTTTTTGAATTGAAAACAAACAAACCCAAATCAACTCATTAGGTACCAAGATCCATAGAAGAGATCATCAATATCAACTGGACCAGAAATTCACAAGCCACAGAGTCCCAGCAGGTGTTAGAGGTGTCTGTATTACTGTAACTGGTTTATTGGGCAGGAACATATGCCTGGCTCCATTGCACGTGATGCAGATCTCACTTGGTACTCTCAGCCTGACGTGGCCAGAGCTCTGCACCCTCACCCATCTCCCAGGCATCCCTAAGGCTCAGACAGACAGAAAAGGGCCTACAACTGGTAGAGTTAGGGGGAAGAAACACATCGGTGATATGTCAGGCTCTTCTGTAGCCCACCTGAGGCTAAGCAATGCCTCTCACAGGTGTGAGGTGCCCCCGGCTCTGTGCTTCAGGCAGTGCCACAGCAGGATGTGCAGGGACAGCCACGCTGTTCCAGCTGTGTGGCTTCTCATTGGAAAACAGGAAACATAGCCACAATAACAAAACCCAGCAGAAAACAGCCCATCCTCCCTCAAAATGCAGACAAGCAGGCTGGGCTCAACCAAAAGGTCAGCTCATTGCCAGTCCATTGACTTCTTCAAGATCACGTACACAGCCAGTAAATTTCTCAGCGATACATCCCAAGTTTCCAAATTCACAGATCTGTGCAGTAACCACTAATCTTCCTGGCAGTGATTTTTACAGACAAAAAGTCCCTCACATTTTTTTCCCTGTCAAGAAAAGACAAGTAGCTTGTATCATATGACTTAATGATTTTTTTCTCTGTAAAGCAAACTTATCTTAAAAAAATGGGTCAAAAGTGATTTAAACAAGCTGAAAACTACCAAGGAGCAATGTTTATTTTGCAAAAAATTAGTTAGCTCATGTCCAGGGGCCTTCATTAATTTGAAAAGTTTCCACATGACCTCAGAGTTTCTGGAACATGTGTGAGCATCCTGCAGCATCTGCTGCATATGATGGTAAATAAATTGCTACCATAGCCCCACGGAAATAGTAATGAAGTTCTGTCTGTCACATCTCAGCACAACCAGGCTGCTTTTTAAAACTACGTATGCACTAAACTCATGCATATGCATGCTCACCTGAAAAATGCTGTTCCACACATGCAGCCCAGTTGCTGGTCACAGGGTTATGGCCTGTGCCAGACACAAGCAAGTTTCCTGAGGCTGGATGTGGCCAGGAGTGCCGGGTGTCAGAGAAATCAGGCCAGGCTCTTGCAGCCTCATAGGAGGGGTATGAGGAAAACAGTGTTTCCTGGAGTTAGCTAACACATCTGACCAGAGAAAGTCAATCTCATCGATTATTATCTCTCCTTCTGGTGGCCCTCTCTAATCTCTCCTGCCTGGGAGACTCCTCCCAAATGCCTCATTGCTAAACAGCAATTAAAGCACAAAAACATTAGCAACCCCGTGTTATAAAATGGCTTGCAAGCCACAGAGCGCTGTGAAGCCGGGCTGTGACAGGGGGGCTCTGCCTCATTGCTGGCTGCTCTCCAGCACCAGCAATGTCCGTCACCCACCCGGACACCTTGCCAGGGTGCTTGTCCCCTCGTAACTCCGTCCCGGCCTTTATGAAGCGCCCGAGCTCTGGTGAGGGAAGCCAGGACACCAGGTTCAGCCCTGCAGCAGGTGACAGGAGACCGCCTGACCGACGGGGATGAAAGTTCCTGGGAGGTTCTGGCCAGCTCTTCAGGTACCACAGGGACGGGGACCATCTTGGAACAGGAACGATTAGAAAAACAGGCAAGAGGAACCCATGGCTCGCATCCTTCCTGAGGTGATTTGGACTCGTTTTGATTTAGAGCAGCCTACGGCACATATGTCAAGAGCTGCACTTTTGGGAGAAGGCCTGTCTGGGCAGAGACCAGCCCCCGAGTCCACCCAGTGGAAAGCAGCTTGGCAGAAAAGGACTGGGAGGTCCTGGTGGCCACCAAGCTAAACATGAGCCAGCGATGTGCCCTTGCTGCAAAGGTGGCTAATGGCACCCTGGGCTGCATTAGGCAGAGCATGGCCAGCAGGTCAAGGGAGGTGATCCTTCCCCTCTTCTTAGCACTGGGGAGGCTGCATCTGAAGTTCTGTGTCCAGTTCTGCCCCCCCCCCCAGTACAAGAGAGACATGGACACACTGGAAAGAGTCCAACAGAGGGCCACCAAGATGGAGAAGGGACTGGAGCACCTTTCCTATGAGGAGAGGCTGAAAGAGCTGGGACTGCTCAGCCTGGAGAAGAGGAGGCTCAGGGTGGATCTCATCAATGTCTATAAATACCTGAAGGGAGGGTGCAAAGAACCATGCTCTTGTCAGTGGTGCCCAATGCCAGGACAAAAGGCAATGGGCACAAACTGGAACACAAGAGGTTCTGTCTAGCCATCAGGAAGCAGGTCTTTACTGTCTCCATTTACCCCACCAGGAGTGCAGCATTTTGGAGCAGGGCTTTTGTGAAGCCGAGGTGCAGGGGTTTACATGGGAAACCATTGTCTGCAGTGCTCTGGGGGGCAGGTGTGATACCCCTCACAGCGGCGCAGAGAGGGGACTCTCACTGCCCAGTCGAGTGGACACGGGTGTGGACAAGGGAAGGACTGGCAGCGAGACAGAGCTAACTTTGTAATCCCTCCCTTCACAAATAATCCCTGCTCTCACGAGTGATCTCTGACGTTTTGCTCCAGCAGGTCATAAGCATCAGCTCTCCAGGTACAAAAATGGGACAATTCTCCAAAACATTTTGTATTTGGCTGATGCTGCTGAGTGCATGAGCTTCCAGGCAAGCCGCTTCCCCTTTGCTGCACCATTTCTTCTGCATATCAGCATGGCCAGCTCTGTTTCCCCTCTGATGAAATGAGGAAATAAAAAGTTATTTGAAAGTCCAGAAGACTTCTGCAAGAGCAGGGTGAGGGCCTGGGCTCCTTGCTTGTTTGCACACTGTTTTGGTGGAAAAGCAAAGAGGTAAGCATGGGAGGAGAGAGGCTTTCCCTGGGCATCCTGCTGATCTGTCCTGGGGAGGTCCCTGAGGTCCTAAGCAGCACAGGGGACAGGGAAAAGGATGGAGGTGGCTGGATAGCACAGGGATGGTAAACACATGACTCAGGGATGAAGTGGTTTCAGCAGAGGGATGGCAATGCACAAGCAATAAAATGGGAGCTACCAACACAACACTTCCTGTTAACCACACACCAGACTTGCTCGGCTTTCCAGCAAGAAAGCATCAGGGAGAAGAAGGAGGGATCTGCTGAGGAGCCATGGCACGACCTGTACCAAAACATCACCCTGGACACAAAAGATGAGCAACTCCCATCGCAACCCAGAGGGGTTCCCAGGGCCAGCACGGGGTCCAGGGCCGGGTAAGTGTGAGAGCTGCAGCAGGCAAGAGCGAATAAATGAGCGGCAGGGAGGGGGCAATGCTGCAGGCTGGGAAGGGGCTGGTGGTGTTGGGGATGCGCAGCTGCCCCGTCAGGACTGTGTGCTTCTCCTCTCTAGAACAGAGGATTTGTGCTGGGGCAGATAGCCGGAGCCGCTCTCTAAGCACTACTGCTTTTGAAGCGACGCTGCCGTCTCTACTTTCAGTGTTTACTTTAATAAATGCTCTCTGCAAGCAGCCTTTTAATGGCATCTTTTGCCTCTGGAGGATGTGACGCGCGGTAACAGCCTTCAGAAACACCCGCCGTCTGTCTGCAGAAATAGCCTGAACGTGGGGCTGTCTCCTGAGTCATGCCGAAGAAAGCGGTGAGCTGGCTGGAGGCAACCTAAAACCCCCGCATGCTTTCGCAGAGACCCGGCAGGGGGAAAGCTTTGCTCTTCATCCCACGCAGCGTGATCTGCTGCCGGCTGTCCCGTGTGGCTGCCCTGCCTGCCTCTGCTCACACTCGCGAAATATGTCCCGTGCTTTCCTATGCAGGGATTTACTGACGTCGGTAACTCACGGAAAGCCACCGGATATTAAAAAAAAAAGGCACTGGGATTAAAAACCATGAAAAACGTAAAATATTAATAGCAGCACTGAATTTTAAAAGCCTTGACATAAGTAGAAAATAGAGCCATGTTTCATGAAGGTTTAAAGGATGGATGGTATTTTGTGGCAAAATACTGTTCTCTCTGACAAGTGTGGAGGGAGCATCTGGGGGCAGAGGGACTCAATGACATACATTTGTCTTCATGTGTATTTTGGAACATGATTTATTTGTGTTCATTGAAACGACAGCTTTTCTGGTAATTTCTTCCTTTCCTAGCAAAGAAGCCTTAATCTCCTTACTGGAAATTGTACTATTTATGCAGTAAATCCTGCCTCTGAAATTGCTTGAGAACACGAGTTATGTAACCTGAACAGATGGACTTTGACCATTTTTTTTTGTCAATTCATATTATAATCTGAACAGCCTGCAATCATTTATCAGCTCATTTGCAGCACAGACAATGTAGACTAAGGAGTTTAAATATGAAGTTAATATACACATACATAGGAATGCTTATGTCAGTGACAAGACCATCACTAAACAGCAATAATAATAATAATGCTTATTAAGGACTTTCCTCATTCTTATGAACAGAACAGCTCTGTGTGATGCACATAGAAATATGTACATTGTATCATGACAATCATCCCGCAAAGATATGTATATGGCTGTATTTACACAGTGGATAGATGTGTTTGTCTGCAGCACTGGTGTGAAGTTACATCTCTGAGAGTGTCTGCAAGATCAAACAGATGAATAAGGGGGATGAAGGAGCTGCAGAAGGGCTGGAGAGAAAGCAGGCCAGGGAAAGGCAGTCAGAGTGAGAGCTCTGATTAATGCTGCCCAGTTCGACCCTTCAGCAATATTAAGTCTTAAAATGATGAATTGTCCCCCCAGCTCCAAGCTGATCACATGCATACCCTGTAGAAGTCAATATATAACATACAACACCCAGTTTTAAAATCCACATTAGCTTCATAGTCCTTCTGCTAACCCTCACGAGCAGGCAGATAAAATCCTGAAGGGCTCAATTATGCTTGCACAGATTTTATCATTTTTTGTTACTAATGTGGCTGTTCTTATTACATGTGAGTTCAAGCTAAAGTGAATCAAGGCCATAGGGAATTAGAGGGAAAAAGAGGATGAAAAGGAATGGCAGGGAAGGGTAGCAAGCAAAGGTTATTCCAAAATAAGATAATTATGGTGTCTCTAGGTGTCCTTAAAACTGAAGAGGGCTTGATCAGACAAGTCTGGGGGCAGGAGAGAAAAAAAGAATACTTTGAGCACAAATCTAGTTTTCCAGCAAGCCAAAGTTCAACCAGGGCTAAGAAAGCCACCAAGTTTAAATATGGTCTTAGTCCAGCCGCATTATATACTTTCATTGCATTCTGTGGGAATTCCCAATGTGACACACTTGCATATTCGGGACCAAACTGTGATTTAAAGCTCAACCCACAGCAAGCAGCTTTGCTGGAGGAGAGCTTTCAAGAAAACCTCAGAAAGCCAAATCAGAGCTCCTGGTATGATGCAGCACTTTCTGCAAAAGCAAAACCAAAACAGAGGCACGATGAAGACACCAAAGGTGCAGTTTTTCCTCTTTTTGGGCCCGTGGCGGGGCAGTGGCTCCCAAGGCACCCCTGTGATGCTGTGAGCGAGAGCTCACCTCCGTGCTGCAGTTGCACCCTGCGGTCGTGCTGTGGGGGACAGCAGCAGCTCACGTCTCGTCGCAAGACAAAACCTTCTGTTTTGATCCCATCTTTCATTTTGCTAAAACCTAAACACATCCTCTGGTGAATGCTTTCAGGGGACCAGCCAGAAAATTTAACCGGAGAGCTGCTCGCAGCCAGATGCAGCACCAGCAGCCCTTTCCTGCTCTCACTGTTGACAACGGGTCTTCCACTAAAACACTTCCGATCAGCACAGTAAAAACCAACTCAACAGGAGCTAAGTGTTTAAATCAACACATGGTTATGGCCTCTAAATTCTCTCAACCCCTCAAACTTCAGATTTTCTCTTTCATAATGTAAAGACTGCAGAGAGAACAACAGATTTTAATGAAGCATCAAGTGATGGAAGTTGTTACAAAGACAAATTGATGGTAGAAGTAATAAAAAATTTCAGAGCCAACCCCAATTTTAGCCAGGGAATTGCTATTGTGCACAATGCTATGCAGCACCTCGACCTCCTTTCTTCTGCACTGGGGGCTTTACATACCTGGTGCTGCTAATGTGAGAAAAACTATAACAGGTTTATATTTCATTCTGGATCTTGGCCAGTGATTAATTTAAGTCAGATGCTTTCTATTAGAAAAATAACTTCAGACATCTCTCTCTCTCTCTTTTTTTTTTTTTTTTTCCACAAGGAAAGAAACAAGCTTGTGCGTCTGCTTGTAAGTACATGTAAATGTTCAGCTGAACAGGATTTTGCTCAGGCTTATAAAGTGCACTTTCTTTAGAATAGCTTTCCCCTGATGATGTAATTTACTTGACCGGGTATTTTCTACTCTTGCACAACTGTGTTAGTTGATCTAAGCAGATTAATCTGAGCGCCAGCCTGGCACGCAGTTTGCCAAACAGTTATTCAGTGCCCTGCAAAAAGACCTGTTATTTTTGTGAGGCAAAAGGATTGTTTGTCTGTGCCCGAGGTGACTTTCAGATGGATGTCAGCCTGTCTGTGTGTAAGTAGGTCTCAGAGCCCCAAGGATTCGCTGGCTGGGCTGAGCCAGACGCAGTAGGAGCAGTTACCTAACAGAAGCAGTGCTAAGAGGAAAAAACGCTGTTTTCCCCTGTTCTTACAATGGCAATCCAGAGTCAGAGGATTTAAAGGGAGTGGATGTGATTTTAAGGGAGCCCCCGCAGCCCTGGCTGTGCTGACAAGTCCCTGCCTAAAACTCCAGCACCCTGAAGCTCTTGATTTTAGAGCCTGTGCTTGTGGGGGATTGGGGAAAAAAAGGAGGGAGAGGAGAAAAAAGTGGATTTATTTTTATTGGACCAGATTCTCAGCCAGGGGAAATGGGACAGATTGATCACCTTCAGAAAACATATCTTGTTTAAACCTAAAGCTCAGGCTGCAGAAGGCAGATTCAAGTCCTGTCTGTGAGGCACTATGAAATGCTTCAGCATCACTCCGTCCGTCTGCCCTTAGGGGTGAGATAATTAAGGCTGTGCTGTCTGAATCATTGATTTTTGGTTCACTGATCAAAAACTTGCTTAAAATCATCTTGAAATGAAAATTTCACTCCTTGTTTTGTTGGGGTTTTGGGGCAGTCGACATTTTTCTGTCTCTCACTCAGAATTATTAATGTAATTCAGACAATATTCAAGGAAACACATTTTGCCATTAGGACTAAGGATGTTTCAGGAAAAAAAAAATCACCATGAATAGTTTTGTCACTGTAAAAGTACTTCCTAAATTCAACTCGGGTGTCTCCGAAATTGCATGCTCTTGCAGTGACATTCACTGCTGGTGATTTCTGAATTGATATGCAATTCCTTGATATTTCTGTATATTAAAGACTTAGATTTGGTACATCCAATCACATCTCCCTCTTGTGGCTACTTCCAAGGACTAAAACAACCTGTTATTTACTCACCATTATATGGGATTACATGGGTTGCTTCTTTTGCTAGCACTTAATTTTCCAGCATCAATGACGGTAAGGGAATCTTTGGGAGGCTACAACACAATTTCTTGCATTGTGCTTCCCAGCAAGATGCCACCAACTGCACTGGGAACACCCCAGGTAGCAAGGTGAAAAACACCAAGTCCCATAGCATTGGCCTCTGGGCTTGGGGACACTGATGTCCAATGGTGGGGCAAGAGCTGGAGGGTCCTGGTAACACCACGCCAACCCAGAGAGCTCGTGATTTAGACGAGTCACGGACCGTGTTAGCAATGAAAAGGCTTCGTGTCTGCATGGTCTGTCTGCAGACACGCTTAGCTGAACAAAACCAGTAAACAGGCAATCCCAATGAAACTTGGTCTTTATAGGAAGTTTTGCCCCCCAGGGCTCTTGCAGAGATTTCCCCCTAGACAATAACACTTTGCTGCAGATCAGTACTCCCCATTTGGGTTTTACAAATAGCTGCTTTTATAACCATATTCCTTCTCCTGCTAACGGTTTCACAGCAAATAATATTTCATTTTGATGAGAAAGCTCTTGAGCAGAAGCCAAGTTGCCCCAGGCAAAGCAGATTTTTTTTCCCTACAGTTTAATCGGTCGGAAATTAAGAGGCCAATACTGTGCCACGAAGGTGAGCGGCCGCCTTCGCTCAGACGAGTTTATCCTTTCTCCTGCTCCCAGTGACATAACCAGGAGTCAGAAGTCACACTGCCTAACATAAATCCGACCGTCCCGGTCCTCAGCCCGTGGACATCAGCGCCGCTCCATCGGCTTAACGGCAGCGCTGCTGATTTACAGCCCCGGCGGATCGGCGGGCGCACCGCATCAATCACAAAGCAGTCTGCGATCGGCCGACCTCTCTAATTTGTTAAAAAGCCAATTCTACCTTTTAAGAGGAAATGGAGGACATAGTCCAAATTCCCGTTTCTGTCCTTGCCCCAAGAGGAAGGCAGTTCCAAGGCAGCTCCTGGCAGCTGTTCAGAAAGTACAAAAAGCCACTGAGATTATATATGTGCATTCTTATAGCTCTGCTGCCTGAAAGGGTCAAGGCTGGCTGCTGTGAGGGAAGGTGTTTCTAGACAAACATTAATGTGACGCTCTGTTTGCAAGAGGTGACTCAGCTACAGAAATATGTGCCTTTTATCACACATTTCTAACTCTGTACAGACACAGGCATAGGGGACACAGTTCTGCTTATTACGGTGGGATCCAGCTCAGCTCCTCCATCCAAAAGATGCCTATCGTCCAGGGAACAAAGCTTTAGCTAACGTCACACTGTACAGACTAAATGCTTTGTGAGGGGTACGTACCCATCCCCATGGCTGGCGGTGCTTTGGTGCCCAGGCTTTAGCACAGGGTCATCCCAGGCTGAGAGCCACGGGGGCTGCACTGGCTGGGGCTCTTCCTGCCCTCTTCTTATCAGGATCAACCCAAAACTCATCCCAGTGCCACACCTGGCCCCCCACCCACCCAGGGGGATTTCCCACCCGCCTCACAGGTTTTTTAGATATCTCCTCTGCAAAGTGCAGCTTGCTCCCTGTGCTGAGCGTGCTGGAGTGGGCTCAGGCTGCTGAGAGCAGGCAGCCAGGTCTGGGGGAGCGGCGTGGAGGTGCCGCGCTGGCCGGGCACGGGTAGGACGAGAACAAACCCTGCTGAGGCCAGGCAGCTCGGCTGCGGCGCTGAGCAGACCCAGCTGGGCTGCCTCTGGTCCCCAGCGGCTCAGCCCCATGCGGATGCGCTGCAGATGGACCCGCTTTCCCCCATCCCCTTTGCAGCATCCGAAGCCCGTGGGGCGGAAGATCGGTGCAGCTGATAGGGAAGGAACATCTTCCGGCACGGCCTCGGCTCTCAGTGACTTTCCTGGGAAGGCGGCTGCCGATAGCCGTTCGCAGGACAGGAAATGAGAGGGTGGCGTGGCACCCTGTCACCTTTCTCCAGGTTTCCTCATTTCAAGAGTCAGCACTTTATCATATCGCTGTCGGAAGCTATTTAAAGGCTCCTTAATTAGGCTGTGGTCTCGGGCAGTTCCTGTGCTGACTGCTGGGTGGGTCCGGGCGATACAACGTGGTTCGTTTTGTCAGGCGGAAAAAGTTTTTGTGTAAACCACAGCGAAACGGTGTGTTTGGCTGGCTCCTGGGCGGGCTGGAGGTGGGGGCAAGTGGAGCTGGGGACAGGGCAGGCATCGCAGACGGGATTTGTTTGTGCGGTGCCCTATCAGGGAAGCAACAGGCTCTGGAGGAGCTGGATTTCAGCAGGTCTCACCTCTAAAGCGCTTCCCGCTCCTGACTCCTGGTGCCTTGTGCTGGTGGGAGGAGGATGGGAACTGCATCTCGGGGAAAAGTCGTTCCACATCTGAAACAATCGCAGTGTGTTCTGCCCACTGCATCTGGCCACAGAGCTCATGGCCAGGGTAGCGCTTTATTTTTTTGACCTGGAGTCTCACAAAAGCCTTTTTGCAGGGCACCACCACAAACCATGCCTTGAGGTACCCAGCACCGCAGCATCTCCACCTCGTCCCCCACTGCACTGGGGCTCCTGGCCACAGCCTCGGGAGCGGAGGCAGAGAAGCACCTTTCCTCTGGTTCAGGCTCATGGCAGAGGCTGAGTCAAAGCTTTAAAACAGTTGCTGAAGCTGTTGTTAAATTTAGTTGTTAAATTAAACTCAGTTGTTAAACTTGGCTTAGAAACCTGCTTTTCAGCTGGGAAACCTAGCTGGTTTCCCCGATGCTTGGGCCAAACCCCAAGCAAATCAAAGCCATGGTTCCTGAATTAGATGGGGATCCAAAACCAGAGGCCTGGGGACTTCTCCTCACTGCCCTGCTCCTGATGGATGTGCCCCCCGTTCCTTTCTCAACCCCCCATCAGTTGCTCACATCCCCATTAACAGGGCAAGGCGAGAGCTCGCTGACGCTGCCCGGAGCAGGGCGCACAGCACCTCCTCCATCCCTCCCGTAGCCCCCAGCACACCTCCCTCCCGCCCCCCACATCCTTCGGCTGGCATGAATACGTATCCTACAGCTCGGGGCTCTTCCCTGTACGCAGGGGTGCCCCCGAACACACATCTACTTCTGCTGCTACAGATAAAACAGCAGTTGTACAGCAGTGCGTGCATGCATGTGAATATTGTCATAAGTTACAGGCAAATGTTTCTCCCACAAGTGCCCAGAAAGCGGTGACCTGGGACTGCCTGATGCTGTTTTTTCTCACTTTTATTCCCACATGTACAGCAGAGGCTTTCAAAGGCAATAACAACTGGAAATAGATTTCTGAAGGAGTTCAAATTAAGAATATTTTCCTCTGCTTAAGCAGGCATTTGACAGTGTAATTCTTAAATATACTTTATTGCTATTAAATTTAATCCCCGTGAAGGATTACATATCTGTTTCATTGCAAGTCTGGCAGGATTAGCAGAGTAGTGTCTGCTTAGTGTTTTAAAAACATCAAACACTAACACAGCCCTAAGCAGGAAACCTTTTCCAAGGGCTGCAGAATGCCAAGGTCCGGGGAACTGCAGGGTGGCGGGACCTCTGATGGCGTGCCCCTCGCGGCACTGCGCGTCCCGGCTGCCGGAGCCTGCGGAGAAGCAGACACAGCTGGCTGCAGGAGCCCTCGCCACCAAAGACTCCAAATTCTGCTCTCCAGCAGCAAGAAACTGCTGGCTTCGGCAACGCCGGCCGGCCAGGGGAGCGGCAGCTCACAGCTGCTCTCCATGGGGTGGAGAATTCTAGGGTTTGGGATTTAAATATTATTTGAGATGCCATCACTGCGAGCAATTGTTCGCAGTTGCAGTGTTCATAATTACCTCCCTTTTCCTCAGGTAGATATGTGGAAAGAAAGTCAGTGGCTGAGCACCCGCTCTGTAACAGCCCACGTGGACAGGGACAGAGGCAGGGCAGTTACAGGCCCCCGTGGGGATGTTAAATCCCAGCTGGTACGGGATGCGGGATGGGACGGGATGGGATGGGGCAGGCTGCCTGCATTCAGACTCACACACTTGGAGGCATCTGTCTCTTTAAAGAGGATCCGCAGTTTCCAAAAGCAGCTGAAACTCAATATTGTTTGTGTTAATTAACCTCTCCAGCCCAGGCACCAGCCTTAGGCAAATCCACCCCAAAAATCCCCTGGAATAAACACAACCGCTTTGATGACGGTGCGCGAGGTGCCGTGCGCTGCTGTGAAAGGGCATGTGGGCACAGCACGGCCGGTGGGCTCTGCCCTTGGACCCGGCACTGCCAGGCCCCTGTGCACCACACGTAGGTATAACGCAGCGGCAGAGGCGTGTTTTCGGTTTAGCTGCGATTACGGTGGCTCTGGAAGAAGAGAGTAGAGAACAAAAATGACTCTAAGAATTGCCCTTAAAACTCAGGCAGCAGATTTAAATGTAATCTCCAATTACTTCTGCACCTCCACAGCTAAGCTCAAATTCCTCGTAACTGTTTCCTTTACATCAAAGACAAAGAAACTTGAAAAAAAAAAAAAAAAATCAAAGCAGCAAACAAATCACAAAGCAACAAGGACTTCTCAAAGCAGCCAGCCAGCCAGGTCCCTGCTCATTTGCCTAAGGAGAGCCCAAAGACAGAGGCTTGCAGTTGCTTTCGGAGCTCAGGTCACACGGGAAGGCTGTTTGCTAAATCCTCCCCCCTAAAACCTGCAGCTGAGCTCAGGCGAGTCTGTTTTAAAGCAGCGCTTCCAAAAAATGAGTTGTTTGAGTGGAAGAAGAGCTGGGTGCATGGGAGAAGCCCCGGGTCCCACAGGGCATGGTTCTTGGGGGTCCGAGCCCCTTCCACAGGCTCCCTGTGGCCGAGCATCACCCCCAGTTACCCAGCCCAATTAGCCTGACATGAAGCAGATCCTTCCTCATGAATGGAGCCTGGTTTGCAGAGGTCACCATATCACAGCTTCGGTGATACTGGCTTGAATAAGCAGGTCCAAACGAGATAACGGAGAATAAATAATTTTCAGCTCGGATTCAATGCCATCAGATGCCACTGGCGGAGCCATGGGATCTGACACGGGACAAAGCAGAATCTCCGCAGATGGCCTGGCTGGAAGTGGACCTCTGAATTACACTCCGAATTTGTGGGTAATTCATTATCCAGCCTGCTGTAGTAAACGCCACACAGTTTATACTCTCCGCGCAGAAGACTGATTGCTCTGGCAGCGAATGGAGCTCTCCTGGGAAGTTTCCTTTGCATT
Source organism: Anseranas semipalmata (assembly GCA_013399115.1). Taxonomy (NCBI): domain Eukaryota; kingdom Metazoa; phylum Chordata; class Aves; order Anseriformes; family Anseranatidae; genus Anseranas; species Anseranas semipalmata. The sequence continues at coordinate 241,821 of VXAA01006385.1, forward strand.
AAGTGCTTTTGACACTAATGTTGGTGCCTAAGCAAACACATTAGGATGACTAAAACGGCAGGACTGCTCGGAATTGCGGCGTGCGCACGCGGGAAGGGCAGCAGCATCTCCCGCAGGGGCAGAAGGAGAGCAAAGCACCGCGCTTTTGTTTTCGGGGAGAGCTGGGGAAGAGGCCGAGCTCTGCTCTCCTGCTGCCCCCTGGTCTCGCCTGGCTCTGCACAGCTTTAGCTTTGGGTTTGCACGACACCCAGCGGGTGGGCAGATCCTTCCTCACAGCACTTCAGATGCAGTGCTGTTTAAGAAGCAGGCCTAAATATTCTGCATGAAAATCTTGTGTGCGTGGATCGCGCTCAGGTGAAGCGTAGCTGGGTTTGGTTGTGCTCCTTACGGGCACGGGAAGTCAGCCCACAGCCCACACTCGGCAGAACGATGGTGTTGTAAGAGCAGCTGAAATCAGGAGAAATTCAAGCTCGTTGCCCACGGTGCTTGGCGCGGCACAGCGCCGAGCGTTTGGGTGCACAGATCTGCAGCCCAGATCCTTCCATCTGGAAGAACCTGAGATCCAGGGGATTATAAAGGGTGAGTGGGAGTACTAGGCAGTTCTCCATGCTGAAGATGAAAAAGACTCTCACAGAAACACTTAATGGCCTTTGAAACAAGAATAAAGCACGCGGGATATTTTTAGCAGCCTGCCTGCGCTTGCCAACACCTGCATCTGCTGATGGCAGAGGCTCCCGAGCGCCGGCACCCAGCCCCTCTCGCTGCCACGCCGCGCCGAGACTCGTGCAGGGTTTGCTGCCGCTGCCCCGAGGAGGGGGGCACCCTGGAGGGTCACCCCTGAAGGGTCACCTCCAAACGTCCCCCAGGGCCTCAGCTCCCCTTCTGCACACCGAGAACCTGCTCGTGCTTCCAAGATGCTTCTGTGCGTCACCAGGGGCTGCGTGCCGGGAATATCCCGCGGTGCACCAGAAGGGCCGAGGTGGCACTTGCTGGGCCAGGCTTTGACAGCTCCCTCCGTCGCCCGGCCCTTCTCTTGGCTAAGGACATGGCTTCTCCACCCAGGTCGTCTGTTCCGGGCTTCTATCCGGAGAGCACAGCGGTGGCTGCGGTCCAAAGACACTTTCACCAGTCAGTTATGGAAATGCTGGAGTGCTGCGAGTTAAAATTTCTTTGGAAGTCACACTTCAAAGCAGCATAAAAATACAGAGTGGTTCAGTGTTTTGCATGTTTACCTACCACTCCAAAGAATGGTTAGAAGCAGGTTGATAAGCAGGGTTTGTAATTATCCTCTGTTTTTCCTTTCACCCCATTTGCCATTAGTTTCCTTAGAAATACACATAGGCCCTGGAATGAAGCATTTTCCCATGAAAGACTACCAATGATAGATTGTGTGAGTTCTTACGAAATTACTTGTTATTACTTGTTTGGGTTTTGATATTAAAAATTTGTACTGTCTGAATTTTCCAGCAAGAGAAATTTAATCTTGTTCAATTATTTTACAAGAATTATCCTAGGCCAGTAATAACATTTCTGAAGGAACCAGTAATGGAAAATATGTTTCTCAGGACAAGAAATTTCCTAGGAAAATCTAAAACTTGAAACAAAATGAAAGTTGAAACCCAGGGGCTCGGGACCGAGCTGGAACTGCCGTGCAAGAGTGGTCCATGGGAATTCAACATGCTGCTGCTGATAATAAGAGGACTTTTCTCCTTCACCAGGATGGCTAACCGTTGTGCCTTAGGTCGCAAAGGGCCACCTCACATGGGAACGACAATGGAAACACTATGAGTTTATAGGGGTTGTTTACAGGATTAGAGGATAGAAATCCACACACCCCTTGGGCTCAGTGTAGATGTCCGTGGTGGATCTCTGCATGCATGGCCTCCTCTTCGGGCCTGACCAGGGCCTGGGAGGAGGAGGAGAGAAGCCACCTCCCCACCCCAGCGGCTTCTGCTCCCAGCGGCACGGGCACGTCTCCGGAGAGCTCGCGGGGCGCGTTGTCAGCTCAGCCCTTGGGTGCCGGTGTCTGGGGGAACACCAGCACCTCCCGCTCCCGTCGCCCCGCGCCTCCCGGGCTCTGCGAGGCGCTCCTGTCCCAGAGCCATCCATGGGAAACGCATTTTGCTGACAGAGCCGTATCTGTCAGCTCCCCTGTTAAAAGAGGAGACGTGAGTGTTGTCTCTGCTAAGGCTTGTGTGTGCAGCAAAAGCCCTTCTATCAACAGAGGTACCGAGGAAACGAGCTGGCTAAAAAAACAGCTGAGCTGCCATAGATCCCATCTATCGTCCGGCCGGATTGCTGCCAGCTTTCCAGCCAGCGCAGGCTCTGGGAAGGGGTGCGGGAGGCAGGAGGGAAGCCCTCCCCAGATCTCCTATGGGTTTGCCTTTGCTGCTGCAGGAGCCCATCTGCGGGCTTGCCGTGCTGCACGCTCACCTGGTTCTTCCCAGCGCATCCTCACCCCGTGCCCTGGAGAACCAGAGAAAGTTTGGAAAAGGGCTAGACAGGGAGGAAAAACACCAAAGGGTGTTTCAGCTCTACCAGGGACTGTAACATCCATGTGATAAATGCGATTCACTAGCAGCAGTAATGATTTGTTTGGGAAAGAGATTAACTTGGAGCCAGTCTGACACAGATCTTTCTTTCCCCCTGTATTTATTGTTGCCTCTCGGAGTCTCTCGCGGTGATCTAAGGGCACGTTGCGGAGCTGAGCACTGCAGCGAGCGTGGTGCTCTCGCATTATTCATGTCCCAGGCCAACGGGGAGGATCTTTGTAACAGGAGGCCAAGTGCGATTTCAATCTCCTTCTGCAAAGCCGCATTGCATTCAGGCACCCTTTGAGGATCAGAGTTTCTCCATCATCTGAAGCTATTGCCTTAATCTAAATTGTTGGTTCAATTGCTTTCCATGAATTTAGCACTTCAAGGGATTACGGCAAAAACAGCTCTAATTTTCCTTCTGACCTTTTAACATCGTTAAAAGAAAGCTGGGACACCAGCAAAGGAATTTTCTTAAGTCAATAATTGTTTTGTAGTGACTGTATGCTTGTGAGCCAATGGTGCCCCGGCCCCGATTGCCACTCCATGCATGTAACAGAGTCACCCGCCGCCGTCTTTGGGATTGAGCTTTGCGTTGGCCTCGCCAACAGGACAGGACTTGCAGACCAGGCAAGGGAGCAGCAATCCAAATACAAATCACAGTGGCGAGGCCGCTCTGCTTGAGCCCCGGCAAGTTCTCTAAATGGGGTTGTGTTGAAATCCTGACCTTGTTCGCTCTTGGGCTGCCGAAGCTGCTGCCTACCCTGTAGCCAAAATTAATTAATCCTTGCACGGATGTGTCAAGCAACTGCCATGAAATCATAAAACAAGCAGAAAGCTGCCGGCATCCTGCAGCGCTTCGGGAGGAGAGAGGGAAGCAGCAGGCGGGACCGAGAGCACGGGGCTCGCGCGGCTATGGGCTCAGGCGGCGCCTGCAAGAGGCAGCACCAGCGTCTCGCTCGTCTGGCATCACCCTGGGCAGAAGTGAATGGATTTACATGGGAATAAAGCATGTGCAAATGAAGGGAGAATAAGCAAGGAGGCCCAATCCTTATTCCTTTGAAGTTTCATCTCTTACAGCAGGTAAGAAGCTGGACCGCGAGGCCTGCTTGGTGCAGGCAGGGTCGGTCACAGCATTGAGCCGCAGGTTTAGGGTTTAGACTTTGTTCGGGCCCTGGGCGCGTGCCCATGCCTCCTCCCTGGCCCCGCCGCTTCTCGCGGTGCTGGGCACCTCTGCCCCAAGCTCCTGCAGGTCCTCTTGCAGTGATGCCGCCCTGCAAGGGAACCGTCTCTTGCGACACCCGTGCAGCTTCCAGCACAATGAGACCCTGTCAGGAGTCTTAACTTAATCCAGGACCAAAGTACAGGGGAACCACAAACAAGAGCTGCAGTGTTGCAACGCCGTTACGCTGTCACAAGCCATCGCCGCTAAAAATAAACTGCTGGAATAAACCGGCAGCCCAGACAGACTTCAGACTTTCTTTCAACAGATGCTGTAAGGAAGACACCCATCAAGAGCACTGACTCAGAAAGGGCACAAACAGCTTCAAATACTGAGATGAGTTTCCTTTCTTGCCTCTCTTCTGAGTGTAATTTCCCCCTAGCCCTCTGCCCCAAGCAAGCTCTTCAATTAAAAGATCCCCCCCACACACACACTTTAGGGTATTTGGGGCATCCCCCGGGAGGGTAAATCCCTGTGCAGGGGAAGGAACAACCAGCACCAAGTGACCACAGGCTCCGTGGTGCTTAGCCCGTGCCTTCACGGTTTGCTGTGGTATGGAAGTTTAACAGGGAGAGGGAAAAGCCTTGCCTTGTGGAAGCCAGCTGCAGGCAGCCAGGTAGCAAAGACCGGTTTCGTCCCAGCCAGGACGGCTCCGTCTCCAGCTTGCACTGGACTGGTGACAGTGCAAAGCCACGCTGGTTCTCCAGCCGATCGTGCTCGTGTCTCACCGCGTTAGCTCAAGTTCAGCCCTGTCACCAGGCACAGCGGTTACAGCCACGCATCGCCTGGCTCCCGGCTGCAGGGTCCTGCAGAAACGCACCCTCCTCACTGCCCGGCCACCAGAGGACTCAGCTGTGACCAAAACCACCCCAGGGTGACACGCCGTGCTCAGGGTGGCAGCAGGACGTGAGTTCAGCAGAGCAGCCTCAGTGGTCTGAGCGCAGCGTAGTGTTGGCTGCCCGTGGTGCATGGTCCTGGTGCTGGTGGAGAGCCCGCAGCGCAGGTTTCCATCAGTTCCTCGCCTTCTGAGAGCTGGAGGGAGCAAGGAGCCCCTCCTGTGGTGCTCCTGAGGACACCTGTAGAGCTGCCTGGGGGGCAGCAACAAGTCAAGTCAGCGACAAGACAAGGTGGACAGCCCAGCTTCAAGTGGGACGAGTTCTGGAAAGGTTTTGATTCAGAGATGCCAGAACACTTCCAAGTCAAAGCAAACGTATCTTTGATGCTCTCTTATCCAACGGTGTCCTTCTAGCTTGGCTCAGCGTGGCACCTTGATCAGACACCACCGAGTGAGGTCAAAGTGCTTTCTGGTGAGCATCTCCCTGTGCTGCAGGGTTTGGGTCTGCGGCTTGGGCCACGTGCACCTCGGCTGAAGCATGGCATCACTGGAGTCCTTCCCGGGGCTGCTTTGTACCCACCCGAGCAGGCACAAGCCAAGCCAAGGTTAACCAAAAGAAAAAGAGTTTTGGCTGGGCCTAGTGAATGGCACGCAGGGGGATTCACTTACCTCTTCGTAACACAACATTTTGGCTTTAACCCTGAGGAAAGGCTTGCTGTTGCAGAAATTGCTCAAAAAAGCAAGACACTGAAATTCCTGGGTGGTTCCATCCCTGATGCTCCCAGTCTCATTTCTTTAAGTTACTGGAAGATGTCATGAGAATATCAAACACACCTCAGTCCTGTGGCAGACGTGGGAGTGAAACCATGCCCTGGCAGGATCAGGCCCTGAGAAACACAGAGGTGATGAGAGTGCAGAAGCAGCTCCCGTCTCCCTGTGCGCGATGGCAAGGCTGCATCAGCCTGAAAGGCAAAGCAGAAGGCTGCGGAGCAACACGCGGCTTTTAATGCCCTTCAGCTGCCTCCATTTGCTGACGGCAAGGCCGGGCAGGAGGCAGGCAGACCGTATGATTAACCCAGCTGAAGGACGTTGTCAGAGATGCAAAGCATGTTGCAGTTCCCTGGTTCACCCCAATTCACTGATCCCAGCCCTCTTGCACTGGCCTCCAGAGCATATATGTAATATATATATACATTTGTCCAGCTCCTCCAAGACCTGTGGGAACACAGTGCCAGCCAAAAACCACAGCCTGGCAGTGATCCACAGCATCCAGTCCTTGGTTCCTATGAGACAACGGAGACCAGGACATGCCCTGTGCAAGGATGCTGGAAGAAAGCAAAGCAAGGGCTGGAGCAGGAGCTGCAGCCCCTAAAAATCATGCAGGCAAAAAACACAGCCCCTTTTGCAATGGGTTTAACGCCCAGGTGGTTACTTGGTGTTTTGGTCTGAGGTCTCATCACTGCGCTACCGAGCAGTGTCCTGGCCAGGTGTCCTCTCCCCTTCCCTCCACCCGCACCAACGCTGCTCGGCCACGGCATCACCCGGATCTGCCCCTCCAGGAGTGGCCTTTAAAAACGTTCTGTTTTGAATGCAATCTGGAGGTTAAAAGGGAAGAAGAAATGCCGCTCTGAGCTGTGTGTGGCCGAGCTGGCCAAAGGTGGCCGACTATAGGATTTGTGCTGCATCACTGTTGTATTTGGCTCTTCCTGACGTCAATGCCTGCTGGGCTTTTAGGGCTGCATTAAAAAGATAAAAAAGGAACCAGACAAGGAGACTTCAGGCCAAACTTAGCACTGTTAAATTGGTCAAATATACAAAGCAGCCGCTTTAAAGCCCAGAATCAATATTTTCCCATCTGAGTCCTGCGCAAAACACAGACCAGAGAAATTTGGGAGGTTCTCACGGAATTTTGTTTGGAAGCTCCTGGCTCGGCTCAGATGGCTTTGGAGGCAGGGCTGGACGGGAGTCAAGCCTGCAGGCCGTGCTTACAGGAGCTCTGTGCGGGGACACGTCCGAACCTCGCACGGCTCTGCAGCTGCGCGGGCCCAAGTGGCGTTTGCTCCATTCCCACTGGATCTACCGGGAGCTGCATTGGCCGCCCCCTGGGACAAACCCGCTCCTGTGATCACTTGAGCTTCCTCGCGTGAAGAAACGCGTTTCCCTGCTGGTTCGTGTGTCCTAAAACACACCAAGGGGAGCCCAGCCAGCCGATGCAGAGCAGGTAACACCCCGCTGCTCGCACCCCACGTTACCCTCCCGGCTGCTCTTCCAAGTACATGGTGCCGTGGGGACGATAAGTTGTTCTGCTGCTGCTTGAAGAGTAAATCACTGCTTTGTGAGCAAAGCAGCAAGGTTAGTTTGTCAGATATAACTTGTTTCTGTTAGGAAGGGAAAAGCTCAAGCCAAGGAACTTCTCCGCACAAAAGCAAAATTTGTAAAGGAATTCATGCCAGCAAGTTACTACATTTCTGATCAAAGCGAGTTTGAGATTAATGGAGAATCTCTCCACATACAACATGTAGATGCACATGAATAACAAGTCTGTATTAATGCCTGTCTCAACCGCTCACTAGCTCCAGGAGATGGGGAGGTGGGGCAGCAGTCGCCAAATCTGGATTCATCCAGGTGGAAGCCAGCACGACGCAGACACCTGACTTCTGAGGGGGAAAGAGAAAAACAACACAAATAAAATCAAAGTTGGGAAGAAAAAAAAGCCCCGAGACATCAGGCCACAGCATCAGGGTCTGGGGAAACCCTCCCGGCTCAGTGCTGGCCGCCCGGAGCTGCTGCTGGGAGCGGCCGGCGCACGAAGGCCACCCCAGCGGCTCTGCCCGGGCACGAGGGGGCCGAGCAGCTCCTGTGACCCCCCGGTGCCTCCCCTGGGATCATGAGGGACCAGCAGCGCTGGGTGCCTGTTGCCCAGCTCGGCGAGGCAGGGAGAGACTAGCATGGCTGGCGGGAAGGGGGGCACGGCGGGGCCAAGGGGCAGAGAGCCCTGGTAAGGAGAGGCCTGTGATCGGAGCCTTGTGCCATGTGGCTGCAGCCTGCGCTGGCGTTGCCGAGCCATGGCACCCGCTTCTCTGCCACAGGGCCCCAGAAACCGGCCTCCGGGCGGCCTCTGACCGCAAACGAAGCAGGGAGGAGGAGAGGCGTGTGGGTCTCCATCCTGCGGGGACGGCTGCGGCGCCGGGCAGGAGGCTGGTGGGACACCTCTGGTGCCATGGGAAACCAGCAGATTTCATGGGGGAAACAGCCAGAACAACGCCAACCAAAGCCCGTGGTGGGCCAGCTGGATCTCCACACCACGGCGGTGCGGAGCCAGAGGAGGCTGCTCGATGCTCTCTGCAACGGAGAGGAGCGGGACCAACTCCTGGTACTGGGAGCAGCCGCAGCGATGGGGGCTCTGTTGCCGTGACAAAAGGTGAGCGTCTCCACCCCCACGGCGGTGCTGAGCGATGCGGGGCTGGGATTCCAAAGCCACGGCAGCAATCCGCTCAAGCAACACGGGCCTGCAGCAGACACGTGCCCGTGCATCCCTATGAGGCGGGCAGAGCCGCACTTGTATGCGCTGGCTTCCAGCGCTGACGTAGCACAGGAGTAGCATGGTGAGCTAGGAAATGAACCCCCCCCCAAAAAAAAAACAAAAAAAACCAAAAAAAACTACAGCACAAACAGTGATAAAATCAACTTTTCACAGATCAAGTTTAAACTTACTCCTTGGTACAACTCTGCTCCTCCCCAAACAGGGAGCTGAAATAACACCAGAGGATCACAGACCTAAAAACGCGAAAGGAGAGGGAGGTGGACAGGTGAGACAAGGAGAAGATCAGGCAGGTGCCGAGCGAGGCACGTCTGCGGGCTGGCGTGACCAAACGTGGCTTTGCAGAGACCTGTCCAGTGACTGGCCGACCTGCGAGAGCCCAGGTGCAGCTGAGCACGACCCGCTAACTGGATCAGCGGGAGATGGAAAGTCCCTCCAAGAGTGACGGGCAGGGAAAAAAATCAAGCAGCAGGTTCTAACCCCTGCAGAGCACAGCTCAGGGGACAAAAACCATGGCCCTGCTGTTGCCCGACTGCTTGAGCTTCCCCATTGGCGTAAGTCAAGCCACCTCCCATGGCTACGGCAACAAAGGGGGCGAGGGGTAAATGGGACGTGGATGCGGTGGTGCTCGGTGGCACGGCGTTAGTCAGCACAGACGTGAGCTGAAGGGTCCCCAGATCAGCAGCACCTTGCCCTTGGTGGAAGCACCCTGCCCATGCACAGCCCCAGGGACAAAGAAATGCTGCGGAGCGTGGCTGTGCGCAGCAAGTCCAGGATCTGTTCCCCACCAGCGCACTGCTCAGCACGCGGGGAAAGCACAAAATGTTTGTCATGGGCTTTGTGCCACGGGTGCTTGCAGCTAAACCAACTCAGCATCAAGATCCCATGCTCTGCCAATGGAGTGGCTTTGAGCCATGGACGTTCCCGAATCCATTTTAATGCCTGGAAGACCAGTTGCAGGTGTCACAAGGAGGTGTAAGCATTTATACGGCACACGCACGCCGGGCACAGCTCTGGGACCACTTTCGGCACCGTGGCCGCTCTCCCTGCCCGGCGGCACGGGAGCCGCGTCCCGCAGCATCGCCCCGTGCCACCTCCCCGGGGCAGGGCTCCAGCACCTCCAAGCCCGGGGGGGATTTTGGCAGCGGGCCCCAGCCCCAGGTCTGTGCCAAAGCCAAGAGCTGGTGGGCAGTTGGACAGAAACACTGTACCCTCCTCGGAGACCTCCCTGCAAGCTCGTACCTGCTTGCTGGGACTCATCCCAGAGGGACAAGGTGTTCAGGTGCCTGCAACTGTTGTTACGGGCACATATTCAGATTTACCCACTACAGGCTAGGCAATTTTGCCCAGCAATGTTGCAGACCTGAAATTAGGGCTGAAGTGGAGCAATTAGCATCTGATGAAGGGATGGGGAGGTTAAATTTTAAGGTCAGGGTGGTTGCTTCTCAGCAAAGCGGGGCCCAGATGCTGCCGGGAATTTCTCAGTGACGCTGTGAGAGAGAAACCGCGCAGAAAAGCAGCTCCCCTCGGGCTGGGTGGAAAAAGGGGCCGGTACCAGAGGCAGGTAAGGATCTCGCGGTGCCCACCTGTGTCTCGCTGGGGACACCTGAGGCAGGTGAAGCCATCAGCGAGCATCACCGTGTCACACCCACCATTTTTAAGCCTTCCTTTGTGGTATTTCTATTTTTGACCTGCCGCCTAATCGCATAAGCTGCTTTCCAGAGTACCTAAAGCATTTGCAGCTTTCATTGACCTCCACTGGGCCATCAGGCCCTCCAAAATGAGAGCAAAGATGGTCAGGAGGGAGATGCCAGAGCCAGGCTTGCTTTGACCTGGTTTCTTCACCTGATGGTCCCTGTGCTTCGAAGAACGCAGGTGGGCAAGGGGCAGGGGCAGCGAGCGAAGGGCTGGCAGTGCCCAGCATGCAGCCGCTGCCGCACGCTTGTTTGGTGCAGACCGAGATGTCTGATAAAAGCTCGTGCTTCCAGCTCGCCCCACGCGGCAGAGCCCGGGCTGGAAAGCCAAACCGCTCGGTGCGCTCTCGACTCCAAACAAACAGTGGGTGTTGGGTTTTAAAGAGCATGTCACCATGACCTTAATGGGCCACTTCATGCGTGGTGGCATGGAAGGGAGCCCAAAGGAGAAAAGGCTTAATTAGTAATACTTCAAGCTGATTACCACGGCCCATATATAGGGTGACCTGCATCTACTATCACTTAGCATAGTAATGACTAGGTACAGCATGTGGTTTAAATATCTCCCTAATGCTACAGCTAAATGCATCTGTAGTCCTAACCCTCTAATTGACTGATTCTAAATATGATAGATTAGCTTTCCATCTCATTATATGCATCTAATCAGGGGATGAGGCGTGTATACCCTTAGACACATGGTTTTTCATTCCTACTGCCCTACAACAGCAATTACAAGAAAATTACCTGCACACTCAGGTTTGTTGCAGGCTTATCTTGTATCCCATCTCAGAAAGCTGCCATATTCACTTTTTGATGGCAATAAAAATAAGCTGCAGAATCCTGCTTCTATTTGGACAGCCAGGTGCAGAAATGCAGGTGTTGCCTGCGTGACCTTCGCCTGATGACCCTAAATCAGAGCTGGTGGCCACTGCCCCATAGCCATGGCTGGCAGCAGCAGTGCCCCGCGGGACGGGCTGGGCGCGGGAAGCAGGGGAGGGTCCTGGCACAAACAGCATCTCAGGCTTCAGCTGCCGGCTCTCGGCTGGGATGCTCATTTACTATTGCCGCGAAGAGGTCTCCTGCTCCCCACGACCAGCCACCCAGGGTGCCTTTTCCTGCAGCCACCCTGCCCCGCTGCAGGCTCCTGCACACCGGGCAGGCTCCGCGCCCCTAGGAGCTGCTCGCCATGCCCCTGCCCAAGGACACGGGTGGGAGGAGGACTAAGGCGAAGTCCCTGAGTGACCTCACGTGCCTCCTCCAGCCCAGCTGAGCACTAATGAGCTTGCTGCGTTAGGCTTTCACTCCAGGTCTGGGTAGCTCCAGGCACCTCCTTGCTCGTGCCTCGTCTCTCTGTAGGAACCAGTCCCCACCAGTCCCACCAGGGGCTGGCTGCCCACCGCTGGACGCCAGCTGCTGCTGGGAGTTCCTAAGCCAGTTGCTAGTGCTTGGGAGAGCCCAGGGTAGACTCGTGCTCCACCAAAACCAAGAAGCACCTACACGAGGTCGCCCTCTGAATTTAGCCAACATTACCAGGCCCCCCGGAGACCCCGCTCCGGCCCAGGCGGCACATCCCTTCCTGCCGGGAGGTGAGAGCATCCATCGTCCCTGCTGAAACAGGGGAGAGGAGGGGTCACAGGCCCTTTGCCCAGGGTACTTGCAGAGGAACAGAGGATTCCCCAGGTCTAACAACCCTCCGTTGTTAGCACGGTCATGGTGCTGCACGTCCTCTATGTGTAACCCACTAAAGAGGCTCCAGAGCCAGAACAAAGGCCCAGAGTACCTTTACGGTCACGCTGGCTGGTCAAGAGCCACGGACCTATAGATAGGTCTATATGCAGACACACAGTAATTCACCACGGGGAGATGAGCCACGTTATTTTGTCATTTTCCACTCAAGCGTCCCAGGCTGTGATTGCAGTTTGGGGATTTTCCAGCTCAGACAAATTACCAGGCTCCACCAAAACAGCTAAGAGACAGCCCAATTTGGGGTTACGGCGTCTTCACCAGCTAGGCAGTGGCTGAGCTCTCCCCTGTCTGCACGAGGGAAATGCCTGCTGTGCATAGGAGACTGGGGCCATGGTTAATTGTTGCAGTGCAAGGAAAATTAGAGGAGTCAGGGTAACAGACCAGAGACGGCATCCCGAGCTGGCAGGGGAAATTCTTGCTCACTAGCAGCAAAAACAGAAGACAGCTTTCAATTGCCAGGGTGTAATTTAGACCCAGGCTCTATGCAGCAATTTTCATGGGTCTGCATGGAGCCCCAGTGACACTCGGTGATGAAAGTTCCCACAAGTGGAAGTCCAGGTTTAGCTGGTTTAAAGGTCACGCTTGCCTTTTTTTCCTCCAGTTAAAATTGAGTTTTAAACTGCCGAGATTAACATCTGAAATGGAACATTGTCCTGTGACATCCGGCTCACTTGTCCGGTTTCCTTAGGCAGCTGGAAGCAGGTTTCCTCCAGTGCCCAGGGAAGTGGCAGAAGCCCTGAGCTGAAGAAAACAAACACCGTGCCTTCCCCTTGGAGAAAGGGTTAGCGAGGAGTGAGAATAAAAGGCCTGAGAAGCAGCGAAGAGAAAGGTTGCCCCAAGGAGAGCAACATGTTCAGATTCGTCTATCAGATAACAATACTTAAGCACATGCCCAAGAGTGTGTTCACAGAGCTTAAAAATAATGGTGACTCAGCTCTCAGTGAAATACTTACTCATCCGTAATGCTGCCTCCCTGCCTCAAGTCAGAAGGTTTGAGCTACCAATGGTGCTGCGTTCACTCCAAGTTTGGGACACACCAACATCCCAGAAGCTAGAGGAGATCTCAGCCAGAGTCTTGGTGGCATTTGCAAACCCAGTGGCTCAGTTCTTGGGGTGAATGTGACACTAAGTCTCAGTACAGAAGAAATCTGTGGTCAGCATCAAGCTCCAATAAGGGTTCCTAAGATCCTGTTTCTTCTAGGCTCTGCATTTGGGAAAAAGCAAGACTTGTGCAAAAGAGCAGTAGACGAATCTGTAATGACTAGGAGGCCTGGAACTGTTCTGTGTCTGCGTCTAGAATTAGATAAGATGGAGATCTATAAAATTGCCTCTCACTCCCAGTCCAACCACAGCATACCTTGGCTGGTCTCCAAAAGTGGCTTTAGTGCCAGCTCTTGCAATGTTCTTCTGTCTTGGCATATTTGGTGGCTATTTTGGTGGTGCTGTTATTGCTGTGGTTTTGAACAGCTTGAAATCTTGTTCCTGGAGTCAAGTGAGATGAAGGGGAAGCAGGTTTAATTTAAGAAGAAATAGTTTTATTTCTTACTGTTGTAGGAAAACACAGTCCTGACCCCAGCCCACATTAAGTGTTTGGAAATGAGAAACCAGATGAACAAACCCCTCTTTTGAAGGGAGGAGAGGGAGGGAAAGAAGCACTGGAGGAGCTGAGTCACTAGTTTTGAGCAATCCTGAACTCAATGCTAAAATCTCTCATCTCCACTTTTGTAAGAGCTGTTGCCAACAACAGTCGTGGGAGCTCAGAGCTGGAGCAGGAGAGCTGACACCACAGGCAAGTTAAAACTGTTTCAGGGCTAAAGCCTTCACGCTGACACGTTACCTGCGGAGCCCACGCAGCGAAGCCTCTGTCTCTGTCGGACCCAAGCTTGTCTCATGCTTCCTTCCTGGGACGAAAGGTCTGGGGCATGTTCCTCGGCAATTCTGCCCAGCAGCCTTTTGCCACAACAGCTTCTAACTCCCACCATCCCTAGGACCTGTGGTCCCTGAGCCTCCTAGATCAAAGCAGCCTCACTGAGGGAAAGACATTTGCCTTCCCCGGTGTGGATGGGGGCAGCGATGAAACAGCACCTTCATCGCATGTCTTCACTAGTTGCCTACAAGTGGCCTTAGGCACTTCTAAAATACACTCCCCTCTCGGTCACAACCTGGAACTGTGACCCCATTTCCCAGAGGACGCCCTCCTGTCCCTTCTCTTTCCCAGCTTTTAACACAAGGCATGAGAGGGGAGGTAGCATGGCTTTCTCCTGCGGCTTCCATACGGACATCACTGGGACACTGGCTGTCCCAGGGTTCCCACCACCTCTCTCAGGACCTGAAGACGCCCGGGTAGCCAAGCACCAGCACTACTGATTGTTCTTCCGCACTTCTTGACCTCCTGTTCTTCTCAGGGGCTGGGCTCCATCAGCGGGGCATTTCCAGCCGGTGATGGCTGAAGGGCGATGCCGAGTGCAGCACAGGGGCAGGCGGGACGGGCAGCGGGGCAGGGGCAGCGCGGAAGGCAAAAGGTGACGCACTTGTGCAAGGACTGATGCCGGAGTTCAGAAATGCTGCTGAACGAGCCCCACGCGCAGCAACGATGCAACATGTGAACACCTTCCCCAGCCTTTCTCTTCTCTCTCCTCACTCCTGTTGTCTCCGACATGCTGCATGCCCTGTTATATGGGTTTGGAGACAGGGAGGCAAGGGACCACACTGTGGTGACTACACATAAAGAATAGGAAGAGATGGAAAAACGCATAAAAACCATACCATGGCTTCTGTTGTTATAGTTTTATCGCCCATCTTTTGGTATTTGGCATTTTCCTCCAAGCTCCAATGCCTGGCTTCACATCAATTCATGTACCCCAGCTTTCATCTAAAAAAATTATAATTACAAGACATTCCAGCTCTTATTGATGTGGAGGAGAAGTGCAAGTCAGAATCTGAAATACCCATAATCCAGATGTAAAAAAAAAAAAAAGAAGAAGAAGAAAGAAAGAAAGAAAAGAAAATAGAAAGACTTTGACATTTATTATTTTGGAAAGCTCTTGATTTCTGAATGAGCCATGATTTTCAGATGAGCTGACTCATCATTTTTGAATGCTGGGGTTTGGCAGCCCTGTATATATTTAGTAATACAAACCCTGACTTGCAGCTTCCAATGAGAATCCTAATGGCATGATAAGACAGATTTTTATCTCATTCACGTCATTTCCAAATATCAGGAAATTTACCTAACAGCAAGAGTTGTAAAAGCTGTGAAACGGTCTCCCTGGGGAGGACCAGAAATCTCATGACTACACACTTGAACAGCTGAACAAACCAACAGAGAGCAGGCAGCAGGGAACAGCTCTTTTCCTTCTGGCTGGGGAAAGAGCGGATGATCCCAGACACGTTTTTCCTTTCATTTCTCCTGTCTCTGGGCTTTGCTAACCAAGTCCTCATACCACAGCCACTGGAGCCTCTCTCATATCCAGCTGGGGAAACAGCAACTTCTGCAGGGGGAGCACACAGCTTCAAGCAAAAATACTGTTGCAAACCATTTAGGACTTCACAAGGAGTAAGGAACCCGTGCCAGTCTTTGAGAATGCATTCAAAGCATCTTTATCCAGCGGTTAGAATTGCATTTTTTACATTAAAATCCCTTAGGCACTTGGAGTCTAGTGAGACTTTTTTTCCATTGCCTATCAAGCAGCGGTATTAAAAATGATGTCTTTGGCAGCACAGCCAGCCTGAGTAGATGCAAGATGATTTTAATCTATTCATTCTAGACCATCTGCTTCTTACCCTCAACTTTCAAAGGCCTTGAATGAGATGTAGGCCATTGAATTTTATAGCTAAATTTCATGAACCTCTTTGAAAATGAAAGGATTGCACAGAACACAAATTTAGAGACATCAAAGGGACCTTCCCTTTTCATGCAAGCACTAAAACCAGTGCAATGGGAACTAATTATAATTTGCTCTATTGCCAGTTTTCACACTGGAGCAAATACAAGCATTTTATGCTTTAAACCTTACAAACCTGTGGCTGCCAGCTTAATACACTCCTAAAGCCAGAACCAAATTAATAGACTAAAACCATCTTGCATCCACTTAGGCAAGCAATGAAGCCAGAAGAGCTGACAGGCTAGCTCAAGGAAAAGCTCTTTTTTTGTGTGTTCCTGCTTTGTTTTAAAAATCAACATTTCTTTACATAGTCAATGGCAGTGTAAAAACTAATTCAGCTTTTTCAAAAGCAACGCTATGGCATAGATACTTTTTAATGAGCTGATCTTCATCCACGCTGCCGACAGAGTCTGAGGGAACACAATCGAAATGGCAGCTCCTCGCAAAAGTACGGCAGAGTTCAGGGATCTCAGCCAGATGTGGCTGACTCAAGATCTGCTGACTCGAGCGGCTGAAATCATTACGTAGACATGTGAGTTCCAGGCAGGCAATGGAGGGGAAGAGCTACCCTGAGTTATGAAGCAATACCCAGGTGAAATTGTGAAAATCAAGGACATTATAGCAGGATATTAGGCTTCTACTCCCAACATGGATCTGCACGCGCTGTCCAAGGAGGTTAAAGGTAGGGTGGTGTGACCCTAACAGCACTTGAAATCAGGGAGAAATGAAGCTGGGGAAGAATCTCCCTTTGATATTTGATCCCTACCCCATCAAGTCAAAAATCCCTGGGACAAAGCAGCTATTGGCTGGCCAGGGCAAGAGCTCTTCCTGCTCTGCAGGATGGCCTTAGACACCATTTTATATCTTCCAGCTTCCACAAGCTTTCTGATTTACAGTTCACAAAAATTATAACGGAGCACCTACAGAAGTGTCTTAGTTTCTATTCCCCAAGCTTTCAGGACATGGATTGGTGGGGGAGGGACCTGCTACACCAATACAAGTCTCCAAAGGTGACTCTTCCACATGCTTCATGCTGTCAGGGGTATCAGCAAAGCTGCTTGGAAACATGGGCCATGGTGACAGGATCAATTTTGATGCTGAAGGCAACACTAAGGCACTAGCTTCTCCAGGAGGAATCATTCCAGAAGGTCTCCAGATCCCCAAGGAATAACACAACCAATGAAACCCCGGGACGATACCAACATGTCGGCAAAAACACATATCACTTACTGCTCTCCTGCACTGACCTCCAGGGAAGGAGAGTTCCTTCATCATCCATGACAGTAAGAGAGTCAAAAAGCTGTCCTCACAACATTCATAGCAAGTTGCTTACAGGAGTTTTGGTGCTCCCACTCCTGGTGGCCAGGTTCGCTGCACCAACCCCTGCCAAGCAAGCACTGCTGCACGCTGGGATACTGCACGAGGAGTTGCCTAGGGTCACGTCTGCACCAAACAGCTGAACATTATGCTTAATACCCATGTGAACAAGATGCCACAGTGGCCCCTTCACACAAATGCACTCTTTCCTGTACTGTTTCCTCCTATATGAGAAAGTAATTCAAGCTAGCCTGCACAGCTGGTTCTTGGATCATCTTTCTGGATATTCTCTTTTCCTTCTCATACATAAATCCTGCCCTTCCTTCTCTCTTGCCCCACTTCGAAGAGGCTGGGTATCTATGGATCAGCAAAGGCATGAGAGGCTGGCTGGATGCAAGGTGGCCAAAAGATGTTCATGGAAGGGAAGAGAACAGAGGATGAAGCTATGCTTAGATGAAAGATGAAATGCAGGAAATAAAGAGGGACATTTAGTATAATACAAAAGCACAAAGGCAAAAAGAGTAACTGAACCTGTGCCCCATCTGTCAAACACTTCAGCAGATGGTTTAGGGATGGAAGTAAAAGGTAGAAGTAAAATAAAGTAAAAGTAAAAACTCTCTTGCAAGAGGTTTGAAATCCTTCTCCAGTAATTCATATCAGCTCAAGAAAGAGGTTATAATCTTGACCTAACAGCTTCGAGCCTAGCACGGAATGCAAAAGCATGCCGTGGAGCTACAGAAAAATCACTCAACTTCAGAAGAGCACAGAAATCACAGAACTATCTCCTAATCTGATTTTTGTCTGGTTTCTACAAACTGAACTAAAAAGTTGCCTCAGTCTGCCTGGCAGAGGCTTGAGGCTGCAACTGATAAGAAGTGCCCTGTGAGTAATAAGCCCTTAAACCAAACTAAGTCACCCTGTTTCTTAGATAAGGCTTATCATTCTCATGGGAGAAAGTTGTCCTTTTGTGTTACCTATTGGTCAACAACTTTGCTTTCAAGGAGTTTACCAGCTCCGCAGTTCCCATCACAATAATGCTACAAATAAATTAAGCACTACCACTTTGGATCAAAATTTTAATGAGGCACTAAACCCACAAAAGGGGCTCTGTATAGCATAATTAAATAAAATGGGCCTAAATAAACAGTAAGGTTTTACTAGTTACATTATAGTTGAAAACAGCTGGGAGGCAAAGAAAGGAGCATTGAAGATGCGTGATGTAAAAAGGCATTTCACAGAATGCAAACACTAGAACTTTTCATATCGCACAAACAGTAAAACACTACGAGCACATGACTTCCCTTTGATTTGGAAGAATCTGTGTGGGGCACAGGGCACTTGTTTTTTTCCTTCTGCTAGTCAGCACAATGAAATATTTCACATGGAAACCCAAACAGCGGCAAAGAGAGCCATTTGTCCTTCGGAAAGAAATAAATATTTCAGAAACAGGTAAAGTCAGTAGGAACGTCTAGTTCAGTCAGGCCATTGGATGCTGGATCATGGCTCCAAAACGCTGGACAGTGCTGGGACTCCACAAAACAGCCTTGCAAACAATCAGAATTATTACAAGTGTGTTTGGCTCAGAGCTGCAAGACACTTGATTCGTGCTCATGCTGACTCCTCGAATCCACTGCAAGCTGCAAGCGATGACATTCAGGCTGAGCCAACTAGCTCAGTATTCTATCCTCCGTCTGCATCAGCTATTTACAGTATCATGTTTGTTCCACCCCTGTCAATATTTGATCGAAGAGCTGAATAAATCCTACAAACACAGGAAGGTTTCAATTTCACATTAAGGTAATGTTGACAGTGGTGCTGCTGTACCATGTAAAGTCAGTGCACTGTTACTCCTTGAGAATGAAATTTCTGGTAAACCTGTTTTTCATTTCATTTCCCACCAGTCCTTTAGGCAGCCCTTCCTCAGAGCCATAGCTATTGCTGCAATTCTGAGCTTGTGAATGAAAAGTTTCTAAATTCATCTTGGTTTATCATCGGAAGAATTCCTTCTTCAATGGGAGTCAGAATGGGCTCCTCTTTTATAAAATCTGGATCAAAGTTGCTCACGTCATCTTTGGATTTCTGTCAAATAGAAAAGACAAAGGGGAGAGATGTCAAAAGCATGTATCATCTGCTTGATATTCACTCTGCATCTTTGGTCTTGAGTGCAATGAACCATTACCTCCATAACCCAGGCAAAGCTTACTAAGAGTTTTTTCTGGGATTGGACTGGGAGCAGCTGAGTGCCCCACAGAGCCTCTTACAGCGTAAAGCCTTTTAGAGCCTCTGCAGGCTTCTGACATGCAACCCCCTCTCTGATTTAACTGATACCACCTCTGAAAGGCTGCTTACCTCGACATGGCAGGGCAGGGCACATAAATCAATTCCTTTCCTCAAGTGTCAGTACAGACCCAGCCATTCAAAGCAGTTATCAGCACTGTTTCCAATTAGCTGACTCCACACAGTCCTTCCTTATCTGCAGAGCGTCTCAGCTGGGTTTGTTGGGGGGGGGGGGNAGTCATTAAACTTGCACAATAACGAATTACTAGGTCGCAGGAAGACAAATGGCTTGCCTCCAGGTGCTGGATTCCTAGCTGCACTGTACAAAGTGAAACTGTTTACAACGCACACATACAAACTGCGTTTGTGGCACATTTTGACAAGGCATGTGTTTTTCCTGCATCCAGAAAAAGATATTTTATTGACGCTGAAGGCTAATGTTTCCAGATTCTGCCCAGCTCATGGATGGACTGAGGAGGCTCCCTTAGCCTTTGATTCAGGTCAAGAAACAACTCAAGAGCCTGACCTTGTTCTGCTGCAGTTCCCCTGGATGCCTGGTCCTGCACCCAGTGAGCTCCACGGAGCAGGACAGAGCACTGCCACCCAGAGTTAGCAGTGTAACCACACCATGAGACACGGCCATCCCAACCGAGAATTTCAAAGGCAGAGAAGCCACGGAGACAACCCTGGAAAGTCTCTCCACAGGGAGCAACATCTCCTGTCACAGAACATCCTTTGGGCTGCATGGCTCCACTGGCAAAAGGGCAGCCCTGTGTCCTCCACAGCCCGTTTGCCATTTGAACCACTCAGCTGATAGTGGCCTGAGCAGGGAACGCTGTGTTGGGTGCTGTGCACAGAGAGAGACAAAAACAGAGGTGCTGTACAGAGAGAGACAAAAGTGAGACAGCCCCCTCCTGAAGAGGTAGGTGGAGTGGGCAGCATGGGGATGACATTTTCTGTTTTATATTTGGGCAACACAAAGGGTAATTAGGTGCCTGATCTGCTGCATTTGCTTTTATAAACCTGCACCTTTTGGCATTGAGCTGACTTTGAAAATCCAGCACGGAGGGGAAAAACGACCTGTACAACATCATGTGGCCAACCAGTGGCCAAGCCAAGACCAGAGACCTCACCTCCTGGGTCCCAGGCCAGGGCTTTCATGTCAAAGTTGCCCTTCCTCCACCTCCTTTTGGGTCTCACAGCAATAAACCTGCTTAAAAAGCCCAGAAAAGAAAATATAACAGGACCCTTTCCCCAACCCCTCCTTCCCACATACAATTCGGGGCCTGAACGGTGGCTCCATCTGGCGCTGGTTCAGCAGGTCCCAGTCCAGCTCTTTGAAGTAGGGGTGCCGCAGAATCGCGCTCTCGCCGCCCAGTGCTGGGCTGCCCAGCCGCATGCTGGGGTTCTTCGTCATGAACTGCAAAACAAAAAGGGCTGTTTGTTTCCTCCCATCCGGCAGGGCCACGGGAGAACGACCTATTAGCAGTCGCACAAAAGCTTGTCCTCAGCTTTCCTGTTGAACCCAGTTGCTGGCCAGACTTCTCAATTTCATTGTACTGGAACTGTGTGCAAGGAACTTGACTCATTCTCTGCAGGAAGAAGTTTGGGCGTATTTCTCCCTGGTCCCTTCTATTTCAGTCAAATCCTTGGTTACCACAACAAGAAAAGAAAGTTAAAGTGCATCGTTTGCAACGTTATAGATGTTACACAGTGTTTTGGGGGTTGTTTATTTATGTATTAATTTCTCAGGAATACAAGCTCTCTCTCAAGTGCTGCTCACCAGCCAGCCAGGCTTTGGACCGGACTCAGTCCTGAGTTGTGTCTTTTTCCTAAACCTCAGCCTGCTGAAGTGCAGCCAGGAGCCTACGCTTTCCTTCCTATCATCTTAGGAAACGGAGGAAAATGAGTGAGTCGCTGGCTTTTAGAGCTCCCAAAACCTTGAGCAGATAGATGAATGCTTACAGGTGACTGTCTCCTCCTCTCGATGGAGAAACTCCGAAAGAGGGTTTCCTTTTGTAACATTTTTTTTACTCTTTTACTAGTGAAAAAAAATCTCAAACTTCAGCCTAAGTGCCCTGATTTGCCAGGGAGCAATGAGAAAAGCCATAGATCGTGCACACAGTGTGAGAGGGCCTTGGCAGGTGCCCTTTAGATCCTGACAAGAATGATGAAGTGTAAGCGCTATAGATATTTCTTAAGGGGAAGGGAAATATTGGGGGAGGAGGGGAATCCTTCCCCAAAGGCAGGAAAAGAGCTAGCGTGCTTGTTAATTTAGGATTATAGTTCTTAAAAGTTCAGTAAAATACAATCTTTTCCTTCCCCTCAAGTACTTCTAATTCACTAGAGAAATCAGGTTATGTTTAAACTGGGAAAATAGCCGCTTTTATTTGCCTATTGAAAGAGCAGCATAAAGCAAGCTCCACTCTGGTGGAGGTGTCCAGACGATTTCCTTGAAGATGAAAGAGCATTATGTTTAGCAAACAGCTGAACCAGCCAAACCAGACAATCGGTCACTGTTTCGGGAATGACCAAGTCTGCTGCATCTTGGCCGTGGGGAAATGAAAAGAAGGGGAGGTGCAGCGAGAGACCAACCTCATTCTGAGTGTAGGAGCTTTTCAGCAGGTATGAATTCTCCTAGGACGAGGGGATAAAAGGTCTACTCATTCCCTACCTAGGGAGATGACAGGGAGAAGAAAAAAGACTGCCAGATTTATTTTAGAAGTCTCCCCAACGCGCTGGTCCAGAGGGAGCTTCAGAGCCAAAAAGGTCGGGATATCTGCAGCTGAGGGACCTCGCAGGACCCCAGACTCTGCTGACATTAGCACAAAACCCCAGCTCCAGTCTGACCTCCCTTCTGACCCCTCTGAGGACATGTACTGCCCCAGGATTCCCTACGGCAGAGCTGTTTTCCACCATCCCACCCAAAACCATCAGTAGAAAGTGCTGAGTGCATCCAGATTTGTAGGAGCGGTCACCAGGACAGGAGCAAAGCCAGCACGGCTCTCTTCAGCTGGGGCCTTCGCACACTCTCTCTGGACTCTCCAGTCCTCAGCTATGTGCAGCGTTTCCAGGGTCAAGCCAAAAGACAAGTACAACTTCTGTTTCTCCCTGACATTTTCAACCTGGTTTTGTCCCTTTCTACCAGCAGAAACCACACACAGTTTGTTTCCCAAGAGACTCTGGCCCAAAATTTCTGTGCGATTCTGAGCTCCAGACAACGTTTTGGTTTCCAAACCAGAAATGGGTCAAGCCAAAATTTCTCAGAGACCTGGTTCAGACAAGCCTTTGCAAGTCTTTAACTAAACTTCTTTGGTTTGCAAAACAGGCCAGAAATCTCCTGTTAAGCCCATTTTTCTCTAGAAATTCCCTTCCCAGCTTCTTTGTCCCCACAGATGGATATCTGCACCTCACTAGCTCTGATTTGCATTGCTGGAACATCTAGAAAGCTCAAACAAGATCAGAGCTTGCTGGTGCTGGGAGTGGTAAAGACCAAAACAGTCCAAAAAGAGAAGACAAAAAGGAGAGAAAGAGAGTGGGAGTAAGTCCCATGTCTCCTGGCTCCTGACCTGCCGCCTCCTCCATTACACCAGGAAGCTCCTGCTAAATGTGTATGTGGGGAAAAGCCATGAAAGAAATTAATCTCTGGAAAGGGCTGGTAACATGCTTTGCTTGGGTTCCCATTCACACTCAGCCATATAAGACCAAAGTCTAAACCGGACTGCCCATTCCCAGACCAGTTCAGCGCCCTGGGATATAAAAGTGTGTTTACATTCCTATTTGTTTGCTTTATCCAACACGATGCCAAAATTGCACCAAGCAAAGGCATCCGATGCAACAACTTGAGAGCCAACGTAAATGCATTCCTTGCTGCTTAAAACACCCTTTTTGTTAGGACAATGAGGATTAGCCAAGGGCAGTCCCTTGAGGTAGGCTGTTTTGGGCTCTGAGAAAACAAAACCTAACAGTGAAAATAAAATGACTGTTCCGAGTTGAGCAGCTAGCTCTGATTTCAGCACCCCACCTGCGTATCGAGAAACCTCCTCGCCTCCGAAAGCTGTGAGCTGACTGATGGGATGCCTGATCATGCAGCACCTTCCCCAGCTGCCAGGCATGTGCTCACTGCTGCTGCCTCTCTTGATCCGTAAAAACAGGGCTTTGAAGCACAAGGGTGCTGGAGTGACCCACCAGCACCAAAAACATTTTGGCAAGGTTTTCTTAAACCCCCAATAGCTTGTTTCTCAGACACTGCAAGCCTCTAAGGCAGGCTAATGGAGTGAATATAAATCACGCACTATTATAAAGAGTATCAGTGCAGCGTGAAGAGGCTTCCCTTTCATAGGAGTCACACTTGTAACAATCTGCTTCAACAAAAAGGTGGGATATAATTTCTAAGGATGGTCTCTTATTGTTATCCTAGATCCCTGATAAATGTATTGTATGCTGTGCTAAGACCTCTTGATTGCATCTATGCATGGGAACAGGCGCTGAAAACGTCATGCAGTATGTGAAATACATTCCGGCATTCTGGGCAGCCGCAGCATCCCAGCAGATTACTCAGCCTGTGGATATACATACACCTCCATATTCAGGGGCTGTGACAGAAAACCAGAGATTAGCCAACGTTGCTCTTCCCTTACATAAAATCTCCCAGTGAATTTGGAAACAGCAGGCCTGCCCCAGCCTGGTGAAGGCTGGGGTGTCTTCTCTGGGAAGCGACTCCAGTCTTTACCAGGCAATTGGGCTGAAAAGCAGGTGTGCAAATGATGACTCCAACAGAGAGATGTTTTTCATGGAAACAGTCACTGTGTGAGGTATACAAAATTAACGGATGAAATTCGGAAGCTAATTTCCACTAGAATGAATAGCTAACCCTCTCAAACACTATTTGAATTCACCAGGAATTATTGCACTGACAAAGAAATGGATGAAGGTTTAGTTTTTCTTATGCAGTAGGTCAGAAGAAAAAACATACGACGTCCTCTCAAAGGCTTAAAAGCCCACGAACCCATCTTTCTCTCTCTACCTTAGGCAGCACTGTCATTTCTCTGCTGCAATAGGGTAGCATCTGAAGGCCTGTCTCGTGATGCCTCTGGTATCTGACAGCACTCGTAGCAGAGCAAACAAAGAACTTGGGACTTCTGAGGAACTTAATTACAAGCCCAGCCTTCATCTCCGAAATAAGCAGCTGGAGCCCATACCCGTGGCTCTGACCATATAAGCAGCACCTCTGAAGCAACCAGCAGCAGGATAGGTACAGCTGTGTGCCCAGAGCACACAGACACTGCCCTATGCCCATGGGCACGCTGTGCAGGGGAAAGCCTTTCGGAAATGCAGCTCATCTTTCACCTGATCCCTTCCGCTGCATTCAGAAATATCCAAGCTCTGGAGCTGGAAAAAGTCTTACAAAGCGTTGGCCGCTCCTGACACCCACAGAAAGGCCAGAGTTAGACTTCTGCTTCACAACCAGGCTCAGGTTGGATAGTTCTAAGTGTCCTTCCAAGTACAACTCTCCAGTGCTTTTTGCAGGTGGTGAAAGAAGATGGTCTGCAAAAAGTTTTTCACGGCAAAATGTCATCTTGTAAAGTTTATTATCTCTAATTTTGCATGATAATCCGAAATCCAGAATGGATCTCACCCTCTGGCATGCAGAGCCCAGTGAAGAAACAGAGAAAAAAAAACAACAATAATATCAACAAAGCAAAACAGAGATGTTTCTGAGCAAAAAGAAGCACATAATCGCCCAAATCCAAAATGCCTCCCAGCAAAACCAATAGCAAGCCTATCAGTCTTAAACCTGAACCAGGCCACCAAGCCCTGCATGCGATCACATCCGACCATGGGGAATTATCCCGCTCGCGGTGTAAAGAGCCCCCTGGGAGCATCCATAGGCTGGGCCCCTTCGGGCTTCGCCAGGCTGCTGAGCAGACTCGAGCGAGGCTGTCACTGACCTCAGCTAACCCTCTCAGCAACATCACAGCCAAAACCAGCAGCTGGAACGCGCCAAAAACATGACTTCATGAAATCATTTGAAAACATTTACTGAAAGAAAATGCAGCAAGCCACGACAAGAAATTAAGAGGTGCAGATTAGTCCCTGCACGGCCCGTGAAGTTACAAGGAAAAAATGCAGAAATAGCAGTGCCAAGCATAGGGAAAAATCTGCTCAGCCCTGGGAGCTCAGCCCGCGAGCAGGTGAGGGGGCGCAGGCTGGCTGCCGCTGGGGCACGGGGGACCCACGCCGCTCCTCCCGCGACCTGCTACGTGGCCTGGACCACGCTGGGAAGGGCTCCGGGTCAAGGCTGTACTGGACTTCCCCAGTGCCGCTCGCGTGCAGTGTTGCAACTGCTGTCTCAAGAGGCAGAGTGTGTAAGCAAGTCTAATGGCTTGGAAGTCGGTGAAGGGATGTTTGCACAAAGCAGACATTTGCAGGCAGTAATTTCCTTGAATTTACAGGTTCCCTTTCTCAATACTGGAATCCCGATAGGTGTTTACGTAACTCATTTGCGTGCGATTCGCATCAGGGTAATTTATGTCGTGAGTAATATTACAGGGAGTAGACTACATAAAGTTACATCATGTTCTAGGAAAACACCAACAGATCCAGACCCCTTCACAGAAGAAGTGCACTTCAGGAAAAGGAATACAAACCTTCCCTTCACATCGTCAGCCATCTGAAAGAGGAAGAAATTGTTCTTTCTTGTATTAAAGGAAGTCTTAGATGTGCAGCTCCCACAGGACTCAGTCGCACTGGGCAGGGTGCGTTTACCTTGTAAGAGAAAGCACGTGCCCCCGAGCAGCTCATCTTTCAAAGGCAAGCCCACAGCAGAGATGGAGAATATCCCCCATCTTGCAGACAGGGAGGAGAGGACCAGAGAAACTCATCACTTTACTTTGCTGAGCCCCAGGGCAGCCTGCCACAGATATGCCAGCAGACCCTCAGTCCCATCTCCTCTCCATCACAACTTCCATTTGCCTCAAAGGGTCCCTGTTCAGGAATATGCCCGTGCAATCATCAACCCCTAACTGTTAAAACAAAGCAAGACTTCCCAGTTCGTGACATTAACGCTTCCTGCCTGTTGGTGTTTCTCATGCTGCTTCCCAAGTGACAAGCGGCAGCACGGGAGATTAACGCCCCCAGTCTCCCCCCCCTAGTAATGAGGGAGAGCGGGGAGATCGGGAGATACCCAACACACTCACATTCATTAAGATTCATGAGCTAAACTAACAGGGCAGAAATTAACTCGAAAGGAAATAAGATTTCTCAAAGATCTATTTGATCTCAGACAAAAGGGAATCGTTATATAAATAGAGCAATTACTCTAATTAAGGCTTCCCTCCATGAATCTCTCAGCTGAATGCTGCAGTTGCTGAAAACAGTTTGGTCGCCTATTATGTAAGGCAAACAAACCCGCAGTCTGCGGTTTCATTAGCCCTCATCCACCCCTAACAAAGGAGAAGAAAGATGGCTGTATGGCTCTGGTTGTTAGTGTCTGTATTATTTTTAATGATTGGAAGCCAGGAGGCTTTAGCATAGCATTCTTCTTATTATTATTATTAATAATAAAAAGCTGTTCTTTTGAGTCAGTCTTGCATTTTGCTCTCTTGGGCAAGGCTCCCACCGCTCTCCATCGCCGTCGTACCGGGGTGATGCTCGTGACACTAGCTTGCACGTCCCAGAGCGACCCAGGGCTCAGACACACAAGAAGGTTACAGGGACCGAGGGCACCGGCACCTGGCCATGGAGCAGCTCTGGAACCTGCGCCTGCTCCAGCAACGAGCTCCCGCGGCACAGCCTGATCTCACCGAAAGCTGTCGGATGGAGCGAGCCATTAGAGACCAGACGGCATTTCGGCTTTCTACCCTGCATGTAACAGGGTGGAAAAAAAAAAGCCATGACTTGTACCAGTGCAATTCATTGTGGTGCTGAGCCAGGATATGACCCATGCATGCACGTGGCACCCCCATAGTGGGGTCCTGACTACAGAAAACTGTGAGCAGCAGAAATCCTTCAGTGCAGAAAAGGTCTGGTGAGCGCAGCACCAGGGCTCAGAGCACAGGACTGCCCTGAAAGCAACAGAGGGGGAAGAGAGAGAGAGAGGTAAAAAAACAGTCGTCGGCCCTGCTCCTAAAAGCCAGAAGACCTCCAGAGGTCCCTTCCAACCTTAACCATTCTGTGATTCTGTTACATTAAGCATGACAGGAGTCACATGTTTAATGTGCCAGCCGCAGGCAAGAAGGACAAAATGTCAGTGCAGTGGATATTAAACAGATAAATTTGATCTCGCTCTCTCCCAGTGCAGAAATGGCTGCTCAATGAAGCCAAGTCAAAGCTCGAGGGAACACGAAGAATTAACTGCATTGCAAACAGTGCTGAGAAAGAGACTAGCCAAATAAACCAAGGTAGATGGAGCACCTCACATGTGGGACAGACACATCTGGCTCCAAACTTCCTGGAGATGCAGCCTTGCTGACTATCACCAGGAGAGAACTTGACCCAAAATACGGAAATTAAATGCTGTTTGAATAGCTACAGAGTTCCTTGCTGTGCTGAAATCTACCCGTTTCCCTGCCTTCTCCCACCCAATTTAACTCATCCACACTCATGCAGAATGAGAAGGCCACAAATATCAAACATGGGAGCTTTATACTGGCCCCCGACGGTAGCTAGTGATTTTAGACACTTCTGCCTTTGGTACTCCTCTAATAAATAGTAAGCAGAAAATAACTTTAGTCGTTAGATACGTGGATTATTTAACATAGATTTTGGTCAAGACATCACCCCAGAAATCTGCGTTTTCAGAACTGATCAGTAAAACCCAGTTCCTACATGGGTCACCTGCTGCACAGGCTGCTCGGAGTTTCACAATCAGGCTGCTGTTTTTAAATTACCCCAACTGGATTATAGATACAACATGGAGATATGCAGGTCAATTACTAAATCAATACATCAATCAGAGTAACACAAATGCACAGAGGGAATGAGCAGCGCACTTATTAACAGAGCAGGGGCATGATCCCACTCTCTTTTTAACCAGTGGTAAAATCTCCCTAGGGTTGCACGGGAAAACAATTAATCCTTTTCTGATAGTCTTGTCAAGAGGAACTGGGAATTTATTACACAGCCCTGGGTGGCCTATTTACATAGGGTCAAGTACAAAGGGGACTAAAGTGCCCCCAGACAAACCTGTAAAGGCCAATTAGGAAAAAAAATCACAGGAAAATACTTCAAAGGAGCTTTTCTATGGTCTTGGTTACGTTTCGATTCTTTTAATTTTAAAGTTCCTGAAAAGACACAGCAGGTCAGAAAGGTCAAAGATGGAAGGACGAGTGGATGAGAAAGACCTACAGCCCTGAAAAGCTTGGACAGTCGGAGATTTATTGCTCCTGCAGAGGCACTGAGACCTCCCAGTTAGATGCACTGGCTCTCTCCACTGGGGCTGCGCAGCCGGAGATGGTCCCGGCTGCAAGGGAGGAGTGATTATTCCCATGTCCAGGTTGGAGCCAGGTTCCCAAGGGAATTCTTGGGCCTTCCCTCAAGATTAGATTTTAATGAACTCCACCAGAATACCCTCGAGGGTCTATAATCACAATGTTTATCTGTGGCAGAGCAGAGAAGTGAGCCCAGGCCACAAGTCTTAGGCTCGGACGCAGGAATTGCTTCTTCCCAAGCACCTAAGAGTAAGCAGAAAAAGAAAAGGGAAAAAAAAAAAGTTGGCACAATGAATGCTGCTTCACTTTTTTTTAAATCTCTGGCAGGAAAGAAAAGGATGAATCATAATTGACATTACAATAGGCAGGGTTAGGAGCTTTTGTTATGAAGCAAACCTGAGCCTGCATGCTGTGGGCTCAAACAAGAAGCTAATTTCAGCCTATTGGAAAGGGAAAGGTAAAAGACCTAACGACAACTTCAAGATGAATTTGGCATTGGCAAGCTGTATGGAGATGGCATTAGCTTTCTTTCACAGTGAATTATTCAGAAGCATGAGAATACCATGGGGAAGAGGAACACATCAGAAAGGGGTGTGATCAATGAACAGAAGAGATTAAAATCACCGGGGAAAACTGTTTGCTTTTTAAGAATGATGAGGCAAAGAGACAGCACATTGCAGAAATGGATATGCAAGCTCAGGCAAAAGAGGTAAGAAGACAACCTGTAGTGGAGCTCAGCCTCGTCACTTAACCACACTGCATGTTTATAGCAATAATGGTTTGGACGAGAGATCATGTAAAACTGCAGAATTCCTTCTTGCTTGGGAAACAACCAGCTCCAGAGTCCTGCTTTTGCTGCACAGGCTCCAGAGCCAACCAGGAAATGCAAGATGAAAGCATTTTTAAAAACAAAACAAAGAAAAAATGTTTACACAGATCTGGCATAGAGTTTCACAGAGAGATTCAAATATCTGCCTGACTCTGACAGCCAAAGCTTAATCAAACTGTGAAAGAGGATTTATGGAACCTGTCAACTCTGAAGGGATGCCAAGGAGAATAATTTATTGGCATATTTGAAGGCATTTTTAATATCTACCTTTGTTAGCCGGCTCCTCAGCTCTGAGGATAAAGCAATGAGCTCATCTAGCTCCCTCTTTGATTTCAGTGGGTCCACCATTGTGTTGTTTCTTTCCCCTTTAATCTTTGCCTAAAAATACTCTTGACATCTGGTTCATTCAAAACCAGGTTCATTCTGGCTATTCCAGCACTGCATGTGAAACAGATTATCTGCCTTCTTCTGTCTGTTTGAAAGAAATAACCTGGCCCAGATCTGTAGGATGCAAGTGCAAAGGAGAGACATATGCCTTGCGCAGAGTGACGTACAAGAAACGTAGGCAATGTTACACCATCACCATCTGGCTGCCTTGTTTCACGCCTCGTCAGCGTTTAGGACAGGAATGGGGAGCAAAAACACAGGGTTTGGCCTAGCTCACACAGTGGCCAAACTGACTGCCCAGGACTTAGGGAAAAGGCGAGGCAGAAAGGCAGCAGGAAATACATACGTACTGCGCCTGGATGTGCCAAGCAAAACACAGCCGAGGTATTTTGAGTCATGTGTTGCTTGCTGTAGCATGCAGGGAGGATGCAGACACCTACCGTAGTGTCTGAGCTGATGACAGCTCTGACTAGTTCTGACCTCCCAGTATCCAGGTGTGTTGGACCCCAAGCAAGTACAGTGCATGAAGAGAAGAAACATCTCCAAAGAACGGTTCAGAAGACCTCATCCTCTGTGCTGACATTCAGGGGCGAGCAGCTCTGTAGAGCAGGCAGCTTGGACCATGCACGTCTCTCCTGAACTTAGCCTAAGAAACCAGACCTTTCCCTCCACTCCTTGGTCACTGCAGGCTGTTTGGTTCGATTATGTTAAAAATCTGCCTTTAAGTCTTTCTGCTGTGAAAACCCTGGCCTCTCCCTTCTCTCCTCATTAATGACACTTTCAGGTTGCTTACAGACACGGGGCCAGCCTGGTTCGGCACTGAGCAGAAAGCCTTCCTGAAAGTAGCACGTGCAAAAAGGGTGCTCACCAAGATTTTAGGTGCTCATGGTGGCATCCCCTTGCAATGGAGATTGTTCCTCCTGCAGCACAGCTCAGTATTCACTTTGCTTTCTGCAGCTGGGCCTGGGTGGAGTGCCCTGGGGAAATTTCTTTTTTTTTTCTCTCCAATCTTCTTTCTTCTCAGCCCATTACAGTAAGTTCACGCAGCACAGCCTGAGTCTCCAAGGACTCTGCTGGAGCCATTATCCTGCATCCAGCCAGACTGAACTGCCCTGTGCTCTGGCCACACCAGATGACCGAAGTTCCTCAGAATTTCTTCGGAATGGTAGGAGATAACTACCCTCAATCTTTACTCCCCATGGATTCCTAGATTTAATTCTTACACATACAAAAATAATATTTCTCTCTCATTAGGAGCCACCACTCAGAATTCCTGAGAAACAATGGAAAACACTCCTCATTTTCACCAGAAAAAGGGTCAGAGGAGGGTAGACTTCACATTTAGTTTTTCCTCATCTAGTACCACCTGCAGATTTAGGGAAGAATAGAACCCTGACATACCCCCACTTTTCCTACTGTTATTTAACATATTTCTACATATGAGTATGAACAACCAAGCATCATAAAGCACTTCTACAACTGACTGCCAGTGCCCTCTAACTTAACATCTTGTTTTAAGGTAGAATTTGGCCACATTTCCAGTAATATGCACATGCTTCCCCCCTCCCCATCTAGAGAGAAATTGCTGCTGGAGCAACACACTATTTATTACACGTGCCACCAGCAGTACATTGTGGGAAATCCTCTTGTGGTCCTGCCTGCCCTGACAGTTACCAGAGTGACAAAGGGACCTAAGGCGGCCTCATACTTGCTCTTCTGGGCAACAAAGGAATGACAAACCTCTACAGAAAGTTTTGAGTGGCTTTTTTAATTAGCAAGATGAAAATTGGCCGAGCTGTTGTGGAAGGGTCCCAGTACCTCTCTCCCACAGAAAATTAAGTGATCTGCTGCCATCTGCACTGCAACATTCCTGAGCCCTCTTTTGCTCTCCAGAAAAATCCGCATGTGCTGCCTCCTAGGAAAGGGGGATGAGCTACCTTGCCAGCAAGCACTTGGTATGGAGTATCGCTGTACGTACTAGCTGTACAAACAAGCCAGAAAAGCTAAGGAACTAACTGAAAAGCCCGAGTTTCTTGGTTTCACTCTGTGTCGTGGGCTCACAGGAATGGAACAAGAGGATTTTCCTTCTAGATCAGGGCTTTTTTGACTTCTACATCAGGCTTCAAGGCTGTCTGGAGACCATGGGGTTGGATTTAAAGTGGGGTACTTTCAACAATTCCCCCTCCTGCTGCTCCCAAAATCCACACAAGCTCCCTCCCAGCTGCTGACAAAAGCCAGGCAGGAAATCCCAACTCCATCACCTTGGGCTCCAACAGCCAAAAACAAGCCCATAAAACTTGGGCTGCCAGAGCAGGACCTGGCTTTGGCTGACCCCCAGAACACCATTATTCCCATGACTAAGATTGAAGCACTAATTCACAGCCCCTGCAGCCCCTTGGTGTTAGCCTGGCAATGCAAAGGGGATTTTAAGCAAGGCTCCAAGAGCAAAGCATAAAGGAGCACGGGGTGGGTGTTTAGACTTCAGCTGTGTTGTCAGGGTTCAGATTGCACCAGATGAGCCGGAGTGGGGAAGTGAACTTAGTGACACAAAGCAGCAGACACTTCACTAAACCAGAACATTTGCCTTTTGACTCAGCGCCACTTCCAGGCTATTATTCTCTAGAAAAACAAATTAACTTCAAGTTTCTCTTTTGCATCCTTTTCACTGTATTGCTGACGTCATTTCTTCTCTGAGATACGGGTCATGTTTGCTCTCAATGGAGCTCCCTAGCCTTTCAATCCCTCCCCCTCCTTCTAACACAGTAATGCTCTTCGCACTAATTCTCCGGCATCTGTACTTCCCTGTGCTGGTCCACCTGCGCTGGTGGGGAGTGCAGGCTACTAAAACCACAGCCAATTTCCTCTGCACCTTCCTCTTCTCTTGCCTGGCACTTATTTTTCACATGAAAGCCACTCAGAAGGGGAATCACCATTTTTGCCTAGTCTCTTAACTCTGATAAGAGTTTTCTCCAAAATACTTGGTTTTATCCAGCTGGAGGGAGAACAGGCATTAGTCTAATTTGTGTCCCCAAAATATCTAGCCATGTGCAAGGCTGCCCAAGCTTCACTTTTTGAAGGAGTATTTCAGCTAGACCAGAAGTGTGTCAGAGCTCCCATTATGACTGGAGGTTGGCAAACAAGCGCCAAGAGACACCCTCAGCTTCACTAGACTCAGCTGCGACAGGAGTTCAGAAATCCAGGGTCTGAAGGCAGAGCCACATTAACCCTTCCCCGGGAAAATGCTGCTTTCTAACCCCTGCTGTCACCTGGCTCTCAGAGTGAAAACATCTTAAGTTGCAACTCCTCATCCAAGCTTCCAAGCCTTTGGGCCACCATTGCTATTCAGATGATCAGTCTGTGGAGTGGCTCAATAAATTCGGTCCTTCTCTCCTAATCTGACACCAGGCTCGGAAAGGAAAATCTCTGCAGCTTTCCCTGTGAATTTACTTCCCATTACACCACTGACTTTTGAGCTCTGATTCTCCTTATGTCTCTTCATTCTTCCCTCCAACCAAGCCCGACTGTTACAAAAACAGTGTGATTGGGTTTCATTTGAAAAAGTCATACATGAAGCAAGTGAAACATGCAGCCAAAATACCACCCTGCTTATGGGAAACAAGCGGATTGTATTTCATTTTGCAGCTCATTCAGCTTAACCCCAAAGCCTCCAGCTGCCTGGAAAGCCACCCTCTTTGCTCAAGCACTTTTTGCTAGTGACAATCCACAAATTCAAAACATCAACATGATGTAACAAAGCAAACTCCAGCTGCACTCTCACCGTAAAAGATACGGTGCAGCAGTCTCTGCTCTCAGAAAGTCTCTGCTTGCTCAGAAGGTCTCTCTTTCACAGCCTCTTCATCCTCAGACACGGGTGATCACTCGAGTGTCAGCTGATAGCAGAGAGTATTTGAAAGATTTCTTTTACAGGCACAGACCCTGTAGCACTAGGGCCAGTGCTCCTCTGGCATAAATTTGTGACTGTACTTGGGCAGAGCTATGGAGAAACACACATGGGGAAATCATAATCCTAGCAAAACTTACATTCAGAAGAGATAAAGTGGTATGAATCCATTCAGCAGTAATGTTCCTTTTCTGCACTTTTTTCCCCTCCCACAAGCAAATCCATGCCCAGTTAGACTTGCTCACACAAGAAGCAGGAGACTTCAGTCTGAGTCCACCCTCCCTGACTTGAACCATCATTCCATAAATTCCCCAGTGATACACTCCAGAGGTGCAGGGTACATAAGTGGGATTTCCTACTTCCCTCCTCTGGGAGTACTGACTCCAGCAAAATCCTGCTGACTTACACTGATTCAGCTCTGCGCTGCTTCCAGAACTTGAGGGAAAATATCAAGGACAACAAATTGAAAAGGGAAATAAGTAAAAATTTCCTCTAGAGCACAAATCTTTCTGCTTTGAGTTCTAAACAAGGTCCCAGGGCATTGAGGTTGTTTTTGTTTTCCTTGGTACCGGTGCTCAAAACCACATCAGGAACACCCACAGATCTAAATGAGGTCTTAAGGACGTATCTTGGTTATTATCAGGAAATTGCAAAGATGAACAGGATGCAATCTTCAGAAATCAGGTGGTTGCTGATGGGGGGAAATCAGTGACACACAATTATGGTAAACAAAAGCAAAACAAAATAACAGCATCCGTGAAACAGGTCCTAAAACCTATTATCCTTGTTTAAAGTGAAGCTCTTCATGAAGGCAAACTGATCAAGTGCTTTCTAAACCCAGCTATACACACTTGTAGATAATCTCTTAGTACCTACACCTAATTGCATCTTCCTGGCAGGGGAATTTGATTTTAGTTTCAGAGCTTTGTGTCACTCAAGTACTAAGTGAATTCTCAATAGTCCTGTTCAAGGTTAGAGGCCAGAACTTTTAGTGAGGGGATAATCCAATTATTGAGGCTATTAATGCCATAGTCTGCAATATAAGAGACCCCAGGTTTAATTCCCTGGTCTTCCATAGACTTCACATGCCATGGAATTACGTATAAATATTTTTGGCACTGCAGCAGTTGAGTGCCCTGATTTTCCAGAGCCCTTAATATTGTGGGTTAGAAAGCACTGTCACAGCTGTAAATCAGGGACTTCGAGTTCACTTTTTGTTGAGATACACACAACAGTGATTATTAGTGTGAACAAAGATGCTCACACAGTGATGATAATGCTGTATCTACAAAAAATAATATTAACATCAGAAGTCCATGATAAGCAAATCTACTAATTTAGCAGCTAGAAAACCTCCTGTCTTCATTCATAAAATAGGGAACAAACAAAATAGGTTCACCACTGTGTGTTACACTGACTCCTAAAAATACTGACCTACTGACATACTGACATACTATCCGTACACTGCAAATATAGTACCCCAGCAGCGATTACATTTGTTACCATTCAAAAGAAATTAATATATTTTTTTCATTTCAATCTAGAGCCCCAGACGGTCTCATGACAGGATGCTTCCTTCCTGTTAACGTCAACATGCTCTGATGCCTCTAAAACACCATGAGAAAGAGGAGGAATTAAGGAGCTCTTCTAGTGAACAGGTCTGAACCCAAAAGCAGCCACTGTGATGCTGCAGAAATTCAGGTTCCAGTGAACTACCATCAGTGCTATAAAGCATGATACAAAAGTCACCTCCAGGTAGCAGCCCCCCAGGGAAAGGAAACACTGAAGAACTGAAGGTCCAGTGAAAATTTCAATTCTATCCTCCCATCAGTTAACCACAAAGCTCCTGGCTAAAGCTCTAAATTTCATCCTTTTCGCCATAGTCACAGTCACCTCCTGAAAGCACAGTGCTTCTCTTGAGCAACGCGTGAATTTCAGAGGCAGTTTGTCTTTCACCAGCAACACATAATGCAGCTGGAAAGCAGAGCGTCAGTCAGGAGAGACCTTTTTGCAGGTAAGTAACCAGCAGTAGCTAAGTTGATTGTGCAATTTTTGAGATGCTCAGTCAATCTCTATTTAAATTCTTAGCTCCCTCTTTCTCCAGTGCCACTCATCGTGCTGTTGTTTGCTAATCACAGAAGAGATCTGCTGTTAAAAGTTTGGGTCTGAACACGGGTTAGAGCAGCCTGGTGTGAATGGAGTTTGTGCTGGCTCTTTCTGTGAGGTTCCTATCAGAATTAGGAAAATAAGTATTTCATCATTAAGAGGCTAAAATGAAAAACTATATTTTAATATACCCCGAAATTCCTGATATGATGAGCATCTATCTGGCCAATTTTACCATTTTTATGCAAGATACCTGCAACAAATCTACTCTACTCTTACTTATCATTGTAGAAAAGGAATTGGCTTGCATATTCAAGAGTAC
This sequence comes from Anseranas semipalmata, assembly GCA_013399115.1. Taxonomy (NCBI): domain Eukaryota; kingdom Metazoa; phylum Chordata; class Aves; order Anseriformes; family Anseranatidae; genus Anseranas; species Anseranas semipalmata. The sequence continues at coordinate 277,847 of VXAA01006385.1, forward strand.
CAATCCAACAACAGAAGCAGCAATGAGTTAGAACTTCAATTTTTTTTTATTTTAAATATGTTGCAGATCATTTCCAAACCCTAAGAGGGCCTTCAGCATGACAAGTGATAACTCCTGAGCACAACCTGTGATTTCAGAACAGAACCCTTTGCCTCCTCAAGAAGTGGACTCATGGTCAGTTGATTTCTGTAAATTTATTAGATGCATTTCCAGCTACAGCAGGTAATTGCTTATTTATTATCCAACAGAAAGCTTTCAGCAGAAATCTTCCAGATTCTGGCTACTAGATTAAAGATCTGACAAAACCAAACTCTCATCTCTTTTAAATGGTTCTTTAAATCATTCATTATCCCATTTCTTTGAGTCAATGCTCCACGTGTTATTATGAATTGTTATCTATCCAACTATTTTTCTGGCCCTTTATTACCACAAAATTTAGTAGTATCAAGCCTTAAATGCATGTGTTCTCAGTGCTTTTGCAAGGAAAGGACATACTCTGATCCTTCTCTCTATGAAGTGTGCTTAGAAATATTAAGAGATGTGATCATGGGCAGGAGGAAGTCAGTAGCTGAACAGCCAAGTCAGGTCTCCTGACTCCTGGGTTAACACCCTCATCATTGAATCACCTTTTGATTCATGACAAAGCCAGGGAGTTCCAATACACCAGGCAGTGTTTGTACACGCACAGCCTGAAATCTTAAAAAGCTTCATTCCCATGTCACAGGCAAAGGTATGAGGCACAGGATAAAAGAGTTCCTGAGAAAATTCAGGAATACATGCTAAAACATGGACTAGGTGTAGCCAGCAACAACTCTTCTCAAACTGTTTGCTGTATAGCTCCTCTTTTTCTCCCCCAAACACACAAAAATCAGAAATCTATGTATGCAGGTTGACAGCAGTCCCTGGGGGAAGGCTGATACTACCAACAATCAAAACAAAGGATTATCAGGAAGACTTCACTTCATTGACACTCCAGTCACATGGAAATCATACAATCACAGAATCACAGGACGGTTTGGGTTGGAAGGGACCTCAAAGCCCACCCGGTCCCACCCCTGCCATGGGCAGGGACCCCTCCCACCAGCCCAGGCTGCCCAAAGCCCCATCCAGCCTGGCCTTGGGCACTGCCAGGGATGGGGCACCCACAGCTTCTCTGGGCAGCCTGGCCCAGGGCCTCACTGCCCTCACAGTGAAGATTTTCTTCCCAATATCTAATCTAAACCTAGCCTTTTGTTGTTTAAAATTATTACCCCTTGTCCCATCATATGGTCACTGCTGATAATACCCTGTATACCTGCTACTTCTGTTTCTGGAAGATGACCATATGTTGTAAATCATTAAGCCAGCAAGGGAATGCCCAGACAGGCAGACATGCACACACTTTCCTTGCCAAGTTGGCTGCTGAACCGTATAAAGGACATAACTATGCAAACACACTGAAGTGTGGCAGGATTTTTTTTTCAGTTTATACTTCATTCCAAGATAAGAAAGGGTCAGGGTCAGGTAAACCGCAATTTCTAAGCATCCATCCCCCAGCCCTGTTTTCTTTTGCTAGCTTTAGGCTGAAGAAAGACAGGACAGAGGGCAGACAAGCAGCTGAGGGAACTCACCGCTTTGAGGATTGCCACTGCGTCCTGCTGGAGCCACGTTGGGTAGACAACTTCATCGTTCAGAATGGCCTCAAAGAGGTCGTCCTCGTTCTCTGCCTCGAAGGGTGCGTGGCCGCACAGCATCTCGTACAGCAGCACGCCCATGGCCCACCAGTCAACGTCAGGGCCATACAGCATCTCTTGGAGAATCTGAAAAAGGGATGGGAATGAAATATCACCCCTGGAGCTTCTTAAATTGAGACAGGGAGGAAAACAGATTTGGAAACATCAGTGCAGAAGTTCTCACTGTGTCCTAACAGAACATTTATGTGACCTCAAGCTGGGAACCCCCTGATCTAGGGTACATCAGATCCATTAAAGAAGGGTTGAACTAGCCTGGCTGCTCACTGGGTCATCTGGGAAACAACATCTTAGAAACTATGCTAGGTTTTATCAGGAGGAAAAGGGGCATTTCAGCTAAACTGGCTGAGCCTTAGAAGTGGTGGAGGAGCCATGTGCGTGGGTTGACACCACCTTTTCCTTGCCCCTGGGAAGGAAATGCTTACAGGGCTCCAACAGCAACACTTTCAGCTGGAGAGGGGAAGGAGCATAACCGTGTGAGAAAGGCACAAACACCAACCACAGATAAAAATTCAAATTGTGTTGAAGGAGGATCTGAAACCCTGTCAAAACATCTGGCAGCATCTGCAGGGCAGCTGTTCCTTGAAGAGGTGTTTATTAATTTTGTAGTGAGGTTGGTGAATGACAGGGAAGGGAAGGAGGTAGAAAAAGGAACTGGGAAATGAAGGAGAATTTGATCTCCTTTCAAATCAAACTGGGCTCGTTTCTGTATGTGCCTCTTTGTCAAGTTTTTTGCAGCTGTGGTTCCATTTTTTTACCTCACCTTTCCTTAAGAAAAATATGTGCTTATCTTGGTGCCTACAGCAGACTGAAGATTTACTCACGTTTTGTTTGCACCAGGGACCAATATTAGAAGCATGCATCTAGGAGGAAACCTTGAACCCAGCAGACAAATAAGGTGTAGCTAAAGACACCAGAGAGCATGCTGGCTGCTCAAAACCAAGTTTGCTTGGTCAAAGAAAGCTTCCCTATACCTCAGGAGCGATGTAGTCTGGTGTACCGCAGAAGGTGGCCGTGGTAATGCCATTGTGAATGCCCTCTTTGCACATTCCAAAATCTGCTAGCTTGCAGTGTCCCTCGTAGTCCAGCAGCACGTTGTCCAGCTTCAAGTCCCTGCAACGAGAATCATTCACCAAGTTGCTACGTGCTTGGAGCAGCCCCAGCACAAATGGAGGCAGCGTCCCAGACCTCACAAGCTTAACCTGTAAACTGGACAAGCCTCATCATCATAAAAAAATAAACAGAAGTCATGCAGGAGGGGTTTTCTTTTGCCTCATCTCTTACAAAAGGGAGGGAGGAACAAACATCATTCTGCCGAACTGCATTTAACATGGGCAGGTACTGTACGAGTTCGCCCACATGGCTTTCCAAACACACCACAAGCCTGACTGGCAGAGCTCCTGCTCACTCAGCTCTGGGACTCACTGGAGCGGAGGTTGCCAGAGCTGTCAAATTGCGTAACGATGCTCTGATGCAGCAAAACGCACCACACGTGACGCGCTCCAATTCGGCAAAGCGCCGCGCCAGCGGGGAGCAGGTCCTCTCTTCTCCCGAGGTGCAGGGTTTACGTCCCAGACTTCCCTGCATCGGGGCAAACCTGACTGATAAATCCCACCTGGCATTTTATCCAAGCTGAGAAGAGAAGAAACTCTCTGCCAACACAATGCCAGGTGGGCAGGGTGAATCTTCAGCCAGCAAGGGATGCAAAGTCTTAAAGCCTTCCCATTTGTACCGATCCCAGCAGGACTGCGCTAACGCAAGAACCAATCTTCCTCCGTAGTGCTCGTTGGGGTGGGGGTCCCCTCGTTTCATACCTGCTTCCTGTCACGAGAGTCCTGCAGCCAAACACCATAGCGAACAAGCTGCAGAAAGGCACGTTTTCCAATACATCACCTGTAACAGCCTGGAAGCACCTAATCAAAAGCAGGGCTGCCAAAATGACAGAGCCCTCACAAGGCTTATCAGTGAGATTGCCTCAGGGAATAGCCCGCAGTCCTAAGCGCTGTCAGGAACATGACCAGAAAGCAGGGGGTCATCTGCAGACTTAGGCAATGCCTTCCTAAAAATATATCCTAGCTCTTGGCACCTCTGCTTTTCAGCTGTCAGACAAGCTCTAGGCACTGTCACAGATGCAGGAAAGCAGCTATGACAGGAGTGCAAATAGGTCACATTTCCATTTTTTTGTATTTGTTTTTTGTTTTTTTTACAAGTTTGGAGAAAAACTGCACCAGTGGGAGCCCAAAAGGGATCTTGGTGGTTGAGCATACTAGAATACAAGTTTATGCTGCTTCTCACACAAGATGCATTTGAACGTCTCTGTCAAAGAATGAATTTCCAAGTCTTTCACAGAAACTATCTCAGGTATAGCTAACCTTGGCCCAAGAGTTTTGCACGGTCCTCACAGCAGCTCTGAGGCAGGGAAATGTTACCACCATTTTACTGAGATAGAGGACGGGCTCATAGGCCTAGACAAAGCCACTTTCAAAGGCACAGATGCCCAGATAGGAATAAAAAAATGAAATACATCCGAGGATCTCAGGGCCCCTTTATGAAATCTGTGTTGGAACATGATCCATTTTGTCCTCTGGTTGGACATCTATTTCCCTGGAAAGGGGGAGCAATGGGGAAGTGGTAACACAGGTGGCATCTCCATACCAACATGAAAACCTGTGGGGGAGCAGCTTGATCCTGCTCATCCTCTGCCTGTGAACTGGAAGTGACAATCCGGTGGTTGATTGCTCTGTTTTGTATTAGTATTTCTACAGCCCACACCACCACCACCAGCCTCTCTGGAGCTTGAGACAAGCTCTCTCGCAACTTCACTGTTACAGTGGAAAGATCAGTGACACATTGTGCTAGACAATTAAGAGCCACATCCTGCCATAAAGAGATAAGAAAAAGTATTATTAGCACCTTTTGAATGGATGGGAAAGCAAGGGCTGGAGGTTAAGAATTTGCCCATATTTACCAGAGCCAGGACTGAACACCAACTTCCTGAATTCCAGCTCAGGATCTTAATCGTAAGATCATACATCCTCTCTCTCCAATTGTTAATACAGCACAGCAACAGAAGCCAGTAAAAACCCCTCTGTAAGGATGCTGCCCTTCCCAGAAGGCCCACTGGCTATCTGGTGGCCACTGAAATTTGGAGGTCTAGAACAGTGCCCATGCTTGTTTTATGCTGCAGAATTTGCTCTGGGTGGGATGCTCAGCAGAAGATACCTATTTTTCCCCTTCTTAGAATTAAAAATGGCCGTTAAGCTATGTGGGCAAAGGCTTGTCTTGGAAAGGATTAGGTGAGCACAATGAGAGGTATTGTACGTGCTCGTCCATGACAGTATGCCTTCAACAGCGGTTTACACTCAAAGCTCCTGTTGCTCTTCCTTGTGGTTACTGGCAGAGCAGGGAAGCCCTCCGAGCATAAAGGCAGGCCTTGTTTCCAGGGATCTGCAGTGATGTGGTTAAAATGCGCAGTTTATTCTTGGCTTGGTTTTAAATGCAGCAAATGCCTTTTCAGTCCTGGGCAGGCCTGACTTTTGGGGGAGGGTGCACCTAAACATGTGACTGGCAGGGGAATTTTGGTGAGCCTGCTTGGAGATCCCCCTTCTAAACTTCCCCCCTCTCCCCAGAACATCCGCCATGTCCTAGCGTGCTTTGGGAATACCTCAAAATATGCCTTCGTTACGTCTGAGCCAGCAGAAACGCAGTCACGTACGTGGACCGAATAAGCAAAGCCTGAGGAGCAGAGGCAAGATGCTGTGGAAACACAGGGCCTGCTCTGGGGACCAGATCCCCACATACTGTGATTCTGTGATTTTGTGATACTCCGAGATTTTGCGATACTCTGCCATTTCGCAGCTTCTGCCCCACCGGACGAGCTGCAGAAAGCCTGCAGTCCTGCCGGCTGTGTAACGCGCTACCCTCATCGCGGCACCCGGCCGGCAGGAGCTTCTGCAGGTGCAAGAGCACTCTGCGCTTGCAGCATCCTCCTGGAGAGGCTCTATAGATGTAATTGCCATTAAATTTAAACTGTCTGCCTCTCGCTGAGCAAGTACAGTTTTAACTATGTGAGGCAAACCTCCAGCCCTTTGGCTCCTCTGCATTGCATGTTAAATCCATTAAGAACGCCTGTTGTCTCCTCCTGCAGTTGGGATATTGGCTTTTCCTGGCTTCTTTCCAGCAACGTGAAATCTAAAACTTGCATTTTCTATTTTCACATAACCTGTAACGCGTCAGTGATCTCCTCTCACTTGCTCAGGCGCTCCAGCTACGTGTGTATCATTTCAGAAGGGGACCTCCCGTGACCAAACAGACTTCTCAACGCTCTTTGCTTGCCAAGCCCACAGAAGAAGGCCCCACACGTCCTGCTTGGAGCGGGACTCGTGGGCCAGCACAGCAGCAGGCTCAGCCGTGCAGCTCCTCTGGAGCAGCTCCCTCCAGCTACCCCAGGCCCAGCCTAAAGAAATCTCTGGGAGAGTTGTGCCTTGGTCTCACGCATCGGGCGCAGCATTTGTCTCAAGCGATTCCAGCAGTCGTAAGCTGGGCACTCGCTGCTTTAGGCTGACAGGTCTTCCCGTGTGTCCCACCACATAAGCCAGTGCGGTCACGTGAGAGGAAAAACACTGACAGGTTTCTAAGATTTACAAGGAGCTCTTCATTTTAGCAGCAAGGATTCCGGGAAGCTGATGAAACTGGAAGGCATCCAGCTCACAAAGCCCAAATCTACCTCATTTCCTTAATACTTGCATTTTCCATTCAATATTTTTAGCAGTTCGATGAAGCAATTACGGCAGAAAGGTTTTCTGAGGGCTGCATTTCTAAGGTCCTGATGAGACTCTGCCTTAAGCCTTTCACTGGCAAACTTCCCTCGGAAAACAAACTTCATCCCAACTCAGAAAGGCAGCCTTTGTCCTCGCACGCAGTTACGGCACATCGGCTTAACGGCATCATTTTATTCTAGACCCACAAGAAATGACAAAATGAGCTGCCTAAGCACCGCTCGCTGGAAGAGGTGTTCTTTATACATCTGCCACTTGAGTTTGACGTTCATAAAAAATGAAATTACAATTGCAGATGATCCAGTCCTTTCTGAAGCACGTCAGACACAATTCTCCTGCACCAGGGAGTTTTGGCAATGAATAGGTGTTATACAAGTATCTGACACTCGCTCTACTCAGATCACCTTACTACTCATGACAAAGAAATATATTTTAAAGGATGAGGCTTTGCTTTTTTTTTTTCTTCCCTCTTTTGGCTTCACCACCCTATGTTGCAAGGGCTGCGCATGTAGTAAGGATCTTTCTGCAGGACTAGGGGCATCAGAAAATGGCTTCCAGTTTGAACTGCCTCATGTCAAGGTTCTTCCAGGTTTGGTAATCCCAAAGGCCCTGTCTAAAGCTTGTAAAAGCTTGGTGATCCCATCTCAAGGCAAATCATTTAGTCACAAAAGAGGTAGATACAGAGCAGCAGCAGCTAGCCACAAATGTAGCTGCAACTAGGACAACACTCCAGCCAAATGTGAAAATATACATACATATTTACATTGTACATATACAATTAAAAATAAAATACCCAAACCTGAAATTAGCCAAATAATTTATTTTTGGCATTTTTGAATGGGAACATTTTGATTTTTCAGTCTTCAGCATGCAAGGTCACTTACATACTCCTTTGGAAACACCTTAGGAGTGAGCAAATGTGCATTCAAACCGCTTTTGCAAGCAGGGACTAGATTTTGATTTTTCTCCATCTCTTCTGTTGAAGTCATTTTACTTTATAGAAATACTGAAATCTCCATCATGATGGAGAAAAACGTGTTTCTATTGCCTGCTCTGGTAGCCAAAGCAATACGCATTTCCAACTCCTGCTGCTCCAGTGAAACTGTAATTATTTTTTGCAAAATGAAACAACTTCAGCAGAGGAGAATGAAAGACAGACAGCTCACAGAACAGCACAGTTGTTAAGATACTTACCTAAGAGGAAGAATTTTCAAGATGGAGGCCCTGCTCCATATACCATGTAGAACACATTTAAACCAATACTTTGATTAAATAAGGAGGGGAGCAGAAGGCGGTCTCAGTTTTATGAAAAGCCCTACATAACCTTGTGAAGCTAACAATGTTCCAATTTTCCTTTGCATTCATTCATAACACTAAAAATGAAATATTTTATTTTACTTGACCAGCATTCCAGCATTCTCTGGAGTTGCAAAAAAAGGTTGTTTTTAAAAAGTCTTAACAACTATTCTGGGCCCAACTGAAACAATTTTCTGCCTTTCTTTCTTTCCACACTAAATTTTGGGGGCTCAGCAGCCAAACTCAAAGAAAATAATTGTTTTCACAATGCCATTCCCACTGGCTTTGGAATAGGAATCTCCAAGTTTTGTTCCCTAGGTTTCATACCACTTTGGGAATTAAGGCTGGGAAAGGAATTAAGGAATTTTGGAAATTAACTTACAATCCCATGTGTCTTGTAGAGAACTCACTGTCACTTAAAAATTCCTTCACAGAAAATGGTTCACATCTCCCAAATTCTTCTAATAACAACCAGGCATTATTTATTGTTATGGTCAAGTTAGCATTTATAACCAGAAATTCATAGTTAGAACCAGAAATTCATCAAGGAAGAGTTAAGCAAATTTCCTAAGCAGCAGTAAAGCTAAGTGTCAGCTGGCAGTAGCAAATACTGGCTAAAGAAGACACTTGCAATACATTCTGCCAGAACTAAGACATAAAAACCCAGTCTGAGCTGCTGATATTTGTTTAGCTGCTACCACATCTTTAGGGTAGGGAGAAATATTGAAATCACAAATGAAAAACCAGGTTACCAGCCTTTGAAAAAGGAAGCCACAAAGCAGAGATCAGAAAAAGATCAAGCTGCACCGAACTTGGGAAAACAGCTTGAAAGCCTGAGGTTTGTTACTGAATAAAAGGAAGAGCTTTTGCTCCCTTTCAGCCTCGGAGGCTTGTTCCAATTCAGCTCTTGTGGTACTTTAAAGAGGAAAATCACCATAGCTCGAACAATCCCATCGTGCTTACAGACAGCCCTGCTTCTTGGGCACAGAACCAAAGGAAGAACTGAAGGCAACGCCGTCGTGCAACATCTAACCAGCGTGCAGCCATTTACACACAACAGTACTTGGGGCTGACATGCTGAGATAGTAAGTGTTACTTTATGCACCCACAGCTTCACAACACAGTCCCTGCACCCCAGTGGGATTTATTCCTGATCTCTCCCAGCCTCACCTCTGCAGTTAAATGAGGAAGAGGATGGCACAGCTGCGTGCCCCATCCTTCCAGGTACTGCATGGAGTTGCACCAAAACACAGCTCAGGGATTGCAAAACGTAAATTCAACTCCTAGTTTTCTTGTGGGTACAGAAAACATCCCATTTAACTTCCAACCAACTTCTGAGGTGCAGTGGCAAACTCTTTCAGACCACCAGTATGCACGCAGACAGCCTGACCACAGCAGGCGTACCGCAACTTGCAGTGCAATGTCACGGGACAGCAATGAAGGGCAGATGTCTCCAGGTATATTTAAGTAAATTCATAATTACAAGAAAGTGGGAGTGAAACAGAGCACGGTGCCCTTCTCCACAGTCCTAACAACCAGAAGTTATTTTTAAAAGCTGACCACACTTAGGCGTTTAGTGACAATAAATATGGCCACAACGGCTCCAAACTGAACTTCTGCATTCCTCAGAAACAAAGTAAAAGCAGAAATATGACATAATGGCACAAGAATAAAACTCAGACCCAATGTAAGTGGTATAAGTGAGTGAAACTCTGAAAATTAACACTCGCTGCTAGGCCATGTAACAGGTAACAGCCGCTTGTCCTTGCCAGCTGCTTTGAGCAGCCGGGAGGCAGGGCAGGCTCATGGGGAAGGTCGATCCCACAGGCATCTCAGCACCACAGCAGTTCTCCAGCCAGGAGCCCAGCACCGTTCCTGGGGATTTTACACCCTCATCCCACCACGGCACATCCTACCAACTCCACAGAGGGCTGCGGAAGGGGAACGCAGCAGAATACATCAGAGCCTCGTGCTGCTTCTCTGCCTCACCTAATCCACCTACCTCGGCATGCAGCACAAAAACCTTTTGACATGCTCTGTGCCCATGCGTTAGGATAAGTGTGTGATGGATTACGGCCACCCAGACCCCAAAGCAGGCTCCATCTCTCTTGCAGACACCAGGCTGGCATACAGTGATGCAAGAAGCACTCACATCAGGGGTCAGACACAAAGCTGGAACATGTGGCTGACCTCTGAAAACTCAGGCCAAAGCACATGGCCCAGGACTGTTCTGGAACATGGGCAAGACAGGGAGGTCCTCATACCCCCCTGTATCTGTGCCCATCAGCATGTCCAAAGGCACTCTGTATCAGTCTTATGCGCTCGCCAGGATAAGACTGATTAAGCTTTAAAATGCATTCTTGCTCAGCTGCTTGGGCTTCAGACTAAACCCTGACTGGCAAGCACCTGCATCCAGAAGCGCTCTATTATTATGTTTTAATCTTAAAGTCAAGCAGCCCTCCAAGCATAAGGACAAGTTTCTGCAAGCCATCTGCCCAGGTTAAGGCAGCACCATTTGGTTTTTGGCGGCGATGGGCTGGAACCGGCGCTCCAGGCTCCCCCTCTGCCTGGCCCCTTCCTGCTGGCTGCTCTGCAAGCCGGTTCCCCTGACCGGTCCCTTCCCAGTGCTTCCCGGGCTGCTGCTCGGAGATGAAGCAGTGCCCAAGGGGCTGACTTCTCTTACGGCAAAGCCGCTGGCACTACCCGGGATCCGGGACCTCTCTGATGGTTTGAAACGCCAGCAGTCCCACCTCCCCTCCCTCTGGGCACTTTAGAAAAGTGTCTGTGGAAGCTAGCACAATTACTGACATGATTTCATTGCTATTGAGATGAATGGGCATGATTCATCCTCCGGTTAAATTAGAGTGGTAGGCTAAAGCATACAGGCACAGACTACAAAAACCCTCAGCGCACCACAATATATCATCACAAAGCTTCCATCACGTTGGTGGGTCTGAACCCAAGGGGCACGGATGCAGGGGGCTTCCAGGGGTGCATCATGTCCCTCCAGGGTCAGGCACACCTATAAGGGCTTCACCTTTACCATGTACACGGCAGCTGTAAGAGAGCTAATGATAGTTTCCAGAGGCAGCTTTACAAGGACAGAAAGACATTCTTGTGAAATGGGGCAGCAGAGCACCGGGGTCATTACTGCTGAAACACAGACGCGCTGAAGATTGCTACATTGGAGTAATCCCAAAGATGGCGCAATCCATGTATATTTATATGTCCACATGTGTGTGCGTACTTTTTTTTTTTTATATATATATATATATATATATACGTATATACAATACACACATTATTTGCTGCACTTTTATGTGGTATTCTTGTCAGGAAAGAGGAGTTACACTCGAGGTATTTCCCAGAATCCCAGAGCAAACGTCCTCCCATTTACTGCGGGAAGGACAGAGGTGGACAGAAAAAGGCTTCGTGTCCAGTCTTGGTATGCACGCCGCGCACACCCTCTCCGGATGAGCTGCCAGGCTGACTGCCTAGTCCTGTGATAGACTCCTCGGTCCCACTGGGCAGCAACACTGGAATTTGCTGGCCCAGAAAACATCATTTGCTGAGTAGCTCCCAACAGAGCTGCTATTTTATCCTTGCCAAAAAAAGAGGGAAAGAGAAAAAAAAAAATCCAAAACACAACACTTCTTTCTGTGAGTCCCTTTGCCTGAAGTCTTCAGAGAAGGTGTACAACAGACTTGAGACCCAAATGCACGAACAACAGTAAGAAGTGGACTTATGAGTGACGGTGCCAAGAGAGATTAAAAAGCATAAGCCTGTTATGTCACCTTGACAAAAACAGAGCAACATAGATCCAAAGCCTGATACAGAAATTAGAAAGAAATCAGGCCTGTGCCTGCAGTACAATGTGGTCTCAATGCTTCAAGATGGAGTAAAAGAATTACCCAACAAGATTAACCACCACCAACGGCCCACAGCCCACCTCAGAGCTGCTCTAAGGCCCCATCCCAGCAGGATCAGAGCAGGACCACGTTGCCCAAGAGGCTCCTCTTTCCAGCAGCACAGCCACACGTCCCCATTTCGCCACGGTCTGCCACTAAGCCTGCCCTGGGGGAATCAGACAGTAGCTCAAACCAAAGCGACTCTCCTGCGCTCTCACTGCTAATCGCACAGCTGCTCATGAAATCTACCCTCCCCACACTCAGAGTCTTGGGAGGGATGTTTCATTCAAGGAAATACCAAAAGGAAAAAAAAAAAAAAAGTGGCACTATCCATCATGATCATGTGTGCAGACTGCCTCTGGCAACAGCTTGGGCAGCAAACAAACCTGTATTAGTATTTGTAATGCCAGCAGCGCTTTGTGGGGAAGAAGACACTCCTGAACCAAACCTGTATGTCTAGTCAGACTTCTCCATATTCATTTAACACAGCTAAGATTTACTTCACTCTGACCCTCATCCTGAATCCAGGGAAATCAGCAGAAGATGTCCTGTCAGGTTCAGTAGATTTTGGATTAAGCCCTTAGAAAATAAAAATTACTTAACCCTATTAAGGCTCTGAATTACAGATCCAGATTTATAAAGCTAAGGCTACAGGCACTAATCTCCTTTCTATAATTGACTGAACAATGCTGAAGGCAAAAGTATTCTGTATTTTCAGACAGGATTTTCTAAAAGCACTTTGCTTTGGCCTGTAGATTTCCACTGCCAAATTTACTATTACCTTTCAACAGAGCATTACTGGGCTAGAATAGATGGTTTTGAAAATCTCACCATCTGCACAGAATTTTTATGCACACGATGAAAGAGCAGTCTCAATGCTAGTGACACATTGTGGGCATAAAACACATGGACGTCCCAGCACTGCACAGGAGGGGGTACTGTCTAGCCCCCATCGGAACAATTTTAAATATACTTCCTAGGAGATGCTGTCCTGACATGTCTGTTGTAAAAACTGAGACCATCGCTGATATCATTGATTCTTTTTTCTAAGACTCTGGCGAACCCACGGGCACACTAAGTGCTTTCCTGACTGCTCTGATCTCTCTGCTTCTCGCCACAACAATCACTTAAATAGCAGCAGTGAAATCAGATGGAAGACGTCAAGAGACTAGCAAATGGGTCATTATCCTGAGATTTAGTTTCTCATTTCATGTGGATTACTGTTGCTGTTCACTCATTACAGGTGACTCACTCCAGGCTGTGCAAAGCACAAGGATCCTGGATAAGCAGGGCACAGCCAGGTGAAATTCCTGGCTGGGCATGCCAGGCTCCCTGCAATCTCGCTCCCACTTCTGGGGACTCCTCCCAGCCTTGCACCAGGATGACAGGGACGGACTGCATCCCACATGCCACCCCAAATGCCATGCTGGCAGCAAACAGATCAAGAGCCACCCATGAACAACGCTGGCCTGCGTTGTCCCTGCTTCACATCAGGTACTTAGCCCACAAGGCTCTGCAGTCAGTGCTCCCTCTCCAGTTCACACAGGGACAGGGGTGCTTTCCCAAGGCAGTTCAGCCCCTCTAAAATTTGACTCACCAGCTGGCAAGGCCATCTAAGTTTCCAAATTAGGTGCCTTAGCTTGCTGCCCCATTGCAAGCAAAGCAGAAGTAACTTAGAGCAGAAGTCAATGCGCAGCTGACATGGTTACCATGCACAGAAGGCTGCCAACTCCCTGTTCCCGTAATATACAAAACAAATGAATCAGAAAATGAAAAATAAGCCCCGTCTCAGAGACTCCTTTCCTTTCCTTTCCTTTCCTTTCCTTTCCTTTCCTTTCCTTTCCTTTCCTTTCCTTCCCCTCCCCTCTCCCAATACATAAAGTAGCAACTCCAAGGAGGAAACTGGGAAGTTTGCATAAAGGAAGCACAAGGGGCGCTTTCAGGACAGGAATGGGAATAATGACTAACTTCAGTGTGCAGCAAGCTCTAGCTATGCTGGAAATTTGGGGATGTTGCCCATGTGCCTTTCAGTCGGCTGATTCAGAGTCAATTCACGCCCTGACTCTGCGTGCTCGCTCTTCTTTCCAGGACCAGGACGCCTCGCTTACTGGAAGGTACCTCTGACAACTGGTCTTAACTCACCCTTTTTCAGGCCAACACCACAGATCTCAGGACCCTCAGGTTTTACTGTTTTAACCGGGGAAGATCTGAAACTGTCAGGTCCTTCTTCTTTATACAAGCCTTTACTATATACTTACGTTTTTTGATTACAAATCCCTTTCTACAGGAAGAAGACACCACAAATCCTCACTGAACTTATGTCTAATCTAGGGAGACAAGAAACAACAGGCAAAACAGAGAGAAATCCTTGCTGAGAATTGTGATGACACCACACCAAATCAAAACTCAGAATTATAGATATTGTACCTAAACCTCCCACGTTTACACAGGACAGAATTGCACAACAACACATTTTCTATCACAGTACAAAAGTTAGCCAACCTGAAGGCAAGATGTTTTTCAAAGCACCCTTTGTCTGTGTTTGCTAAAGGTACAAACAACCAGGTGACATCTGAAGTGCATTGGTTTTTAGCTCATGTCCTCATCAAAGCTTAGCACACTCCACCTACAAGAGTATATTTTTATTTTGTGGCAGGAAAGCAATTCTTAACGTTATTGACAATTCCAGTGGTTTCGGTCATCAAGTACTCCCGACCCATCTACACACTCAAGTACCACTACTCTCAGCTTGGACTGCTGTTGTCAGATATTCTCCCCATCAATAAATAATTGATTGAGGACTAATGGAAGACTACAGAAGCTCAGGGGAAGCAGAAGGACTTTCTACTGACCTGAGAAAAAGGACCAAAAAGTGAATTATTCTAATTTTTACATGCTGAAATGCATCAACCACAAAAGATACATTAAAGCTGATGAACTCCTGGAACTGTTTTAGATAGGCAAGGCAGACAAGGAGCAACAGATGAGCTGAGTCCTCTCTGCACTTTGGGAACGCTATACACATTTGCTTTATCTGTGTCCCATTTCTGTTCTCAAGCAGACTTCACAGTACTTCACTTTGCAAATGCTTTGCAAACCTCTTCATGATTTTGCATGAGAAATGATTTCACAGTAGGGAGAGCAGAGAACACTGGGTGGGGATGGTGCTGCAGCGTACTTTGTGCTAGGCCACAACACGAAAGCAACCACACCATGACACAACAGCTACTTTCACATCAAGATTACATCCAAGTGCATTGGGAATCAACTTTCAAACACATGGCTACTTTCACTTCCCACCCCACATTGTCCCTGTGGTGACTTGAGAAGCACCACAGTGATACGAACGCAAACCCAGCTTGCTTCCTCTTTAGCCCATACCGTATTTTTTTTATTACTTGTTTTGAATCTCTGCATTTCCACACACATGCCTGTCTCCACAGCCACCCCTGCTACCTGGAACTCAGCCCTTGGGCATTTGGTGCTCGGCCCCCTGACCAAGCGCTTGCAGTCACTCCTGGCGCCACCGGCAAGCTTCACCATGGCTGGAATGACTCAAAGCAGAGAACGCCCAACAAGAAGAAAACCCTTATCAACAGCCTTTCATTCCCCAACAGAAACCAAAGCATGCTCCCAAAGCAGCTCTGCCCAGACACAGAGTGGGTGCAGCTGATACACAATATTATGTTTGGATGCAGCAGGCTCTGTCCCGGAGCTAATCCAAGCTTCGGGGATCGGGCAAAACCACTTTCCGCTGCACATCCAAAGATGAGGCTGTATGGCAGACTTCTTCGCCGAGCACTTCTCCATCTCTGCTTTCTACCTCAAGGCCAAGTGCTCCACAGCCCGACGGCTCTGGTGCCCACACTGCTCCTTCTTACCACAGACGCCGGAGCTCCAACACCAGTGATGCATTACTCAAACACGCAGTGGCTTGCTGTTAAACCAGCAGCCAACCCAGCAGAGCTCCTCTTTGTCCTCGATTGCCCTGGGCAGCTGGAGCTTTTTCTGGCACCTGACTAGCAAGCCTGTGGCTGTTACTTCAGTGCAAAAATGAAACAGAACATGGATTGGGGCTCAGCTTCTCCCTGCATCTTTAAAGAACTGGGTTCAGATTTAGCACTGGCCACCTGCTAAGGTACCAGCAGGGCTGCTTTTTATAAGCTAAGGACAGCAAGGTTCCCCTTCATGGCGACGTAAGCCTTCTTGCTCTGGCCTCTTCTCCAGCAGCATAGCCATGCCACTTTCCTACCCAAACCCATCCTCCCCTGCTCTGTCCTATTGGTGATTTTAGGGTGCTGGGCAGGTAACGGTGCAGCAACAGCGGGGGCATTCAGCACTTCCCCACGTGCTACAGCCAACCCCAGCAGCAAGAGCAATGCCCTGTGCGTGGCACAGCAGCAGCCCTCACCCCGGGCAGAGGACAGCATTTCACGTTACTCATGTCACAAGCTGTTATGGGAACCAAGAGACTTCCCAGGTCGCCCTGGCCAAGCTGTGCTGAGGCTTATGGTGCTGCCATAGGACTTCAGCTGGCCCCTGTGCTCCCCATCACATGCCCGGCTTTTTGCCGAATTCCACTGCATTTACTCATACCACGTAGTCCCCTGCTCTGCAGCACTGTCCCAGCACACAGGGTGAGCCATTCCTAGGATCAAGTACCACTCAGATGAGCAAGACTGGAAAAATCTCCCCCCTCCACCACACGAGTGCTATATTGGCTTGTCATTGGTGTAAACCACAGATTACTTCATGATTTTCCAGCGCCCGCAACCCACATCATCAGCCAGCGAGTGGGCTGGGTTATATACGCATGTGAACCACAGAAGGGTTAACCCTGCAGTGGGCTGAGAGGAAAAGCACCCTATATAGAGGGCTGTGACTCACCAGGAGGGGCTGCACAAAAACAGGGCTTTCAGAGAGATGAGGAATTTCTCCAGAGATTCCTCCGACAGACAGACGCAAGGAAACGGCTCACCTTTCCCATAACTGAGCCAGATCGGGTGACTGCCCTGCCAGGGGAATCGCTATTGTCCAGCCCATTGTTTTCAGCATGGCTAAAAAGGGGACGACAGGAGACTAATTGCTTCACTGGACAAAAAAAAAACATGTCTGCAGTGACCAAATTATTTTGTAGACTGTTGTTGTTTGGGTTTGTTTCCATCCTGGCTTAACGAGTATTAATGACTTCAGTTGCACGAGGATGGGGGAGGAAAGCTATTAGGGTGGGAACATGATCTACGCAGACATCTCTTGCTCAGCACACGCTTCTGCCACAGACAGCCTCTGCAGCCATGCTGCCAGCAGTGCGCCGTATCTGTCTGTCTGTCCCTCCTCCAGACCATCAGAATGAGGAAGGTGGCCGAGAGCAAAGTGAAACATTATGTTTTCCTTTTTAATCGGTCTGGCTGGAGCTGCCAGACTTCAGCAGCTCCAGTACTTGTGTGTGTTAGCTGCGCTCAGCAACTTCTCCAGAAAAACTGCTGTCCCTTCTCAGCAGCAGGGAAACAAAGCGAAAATGTCCCAAAAGAGTAGATGCTCCAGGAGAAATCGCTAGAACCCAGTGCCTGCAAAATAAAGTTTCTTTTTCTGTTGCTTGTTTGCAGAAGTCAAACTGAAACTTCTGAGACTACATCTGGTGTCCAGAGTGACAGAATTAATTCTAAAGCCAAGACATGTAATTAATGTTGAAGTTCTTCCTTACATAACAGCATCTGGGACACAGCCACTCGGCCAATACTGTGAGCAGCCCTACCACTACAGGCCAAAAAAAGCCTAAAAGTGAGCAATGCCTGTGTTATACCAGTCACTACATAAATCCTCATGTATTTGGTGCAGGCTTCAGGGAACTGGGGATCAGGAGCCTACAGGAATGACATGCTCACATGTATAAACCAACTCTACTGAGGGACAATCATCTTCTAATTGGACACATCCCACAGGGAACGGAACAGCTTTAACCATCTCGGGTCACAGTAGGAACTTCAGCAGGAAAAGGGAGAATTTCACTATGAGTCCAGTTATAAGAAAATGAAGAGCGTAGGGAAAGCTCTCAGTCAGTCAAAGAATGACTTCAATTAACCTGTCCTAGACATGACAGAACATGGAGATATCTGATTAACCCATGCTGCATTTAATTCAGATGCAGAGGTAACAGCTAGGCCTCCAGGAACAGTCCTTAGACATCCCCTCCCTTTCCTCAGTCCAATGTCAGCTTACTGCTTCACGGCAATGGTTGCAATTTATTGTTTCTTCCTGGCCAGCGGGGATCAGGTCACTCAAGAGATGCCACCAGCTGATGCTGGGAAGCAGCACCAAAAAGCTCCAGCAGGAACTTCACCTGACTGCCCAGGGGCCTGTGGGATGCTGTCAGTCCTGAAGCACTCTGAAGGCAGCTGTGACGGGGGAGGCTGAGGTGCAGTAAATAGGACAGGCTCCAAGACGGTTTTCCATTATTTTTTATCACACAAAATACCTCTCTTTTCCCTGGGGCTATTGCTGTCGGGTTAGTCACCAATTCGAGCTATCAGTGAGCTGAGCAATTTCACTAGATCAAAAGAGTGTAAGGGGAAAAAACGCAGAGACTTTCCACTGATGAATCAGACTTTTGCCCACTCAAACTGCAGATATTTTGTGGCTTCAGAAGTTCAAAAGCCAGTCTCACTTTGCTCTGACTCTTATCCAAAACATCACGATTTCCATCAAGAAGCACAGGTTAGTATTGCCTTCCTGAGAGCAGACAGGAAAACATCTTTTAAGTGGCTCATTCACAGATAAAAGCTATCTATTTAGCAGATACAGTGCTATAAAGGCTTATTTGGGCATTTTCTAGGGATCCTGAACAAATCGTGAGACCAGGTACGAGTTACACTAATCATGTCTCAACCCTACCACCAGCAGATTGGCTGCCATCAATCGGCCACCACAACATTGCTCTTAACTCTGCAGCTCCAGGCGTGAGGCTGCCTTGAAGCAAAAGCAGCCGCTCTGCTTAGGGCCCTTGACGGGAAGCGGAGCAATGTGTGGAAGGCGCGACACAAAGGAGAGCTGGGCCACACGCTATAAAGCTATCCACAGCTGGCTCTGTCTGCGTGACCAATTAGTCCCTCAAACAAATCACAGCATTCAGCCCCCGTTCCACTTAGCCGGCGATGAATATGGATACAGAGGCCGTTTCCTCTTCCCTGGCATTTGTGGACAAACCTCGTTGCTTCAAGTGGGAACAGCCAGAGCCGGGTTTGCTGGCTTGCTGTCTCCCAAGCAGCACAGAGGAGATGGAGAGCTGCAGCCCTCCTGCGGGTTCAGCCCCAGCCCGACGAGTCCCCGCGGGGCGGAACCAGCAGGACCAGCCCTTGCGCCATGCCCCGGGTCGCTGATGCCAGGGCAGAGCGGGCAGCCGGGCAGCGCTCCGACCTCCGCGGCGGGTGGGCTGTCTGTTTGGGAGCGTGGCCAGCTGGCCAGAGGCACAGCAGCTCCTTGGCTTTCTCATTTATGTCAAGGCTGGGCAGAGATGCAGGAAGCAGTAGCCCACTGCCAAGATCTTTGCTCTCTTTGCACAGCAGAAGCTGAATGCAGAAACTCTGGCTGTAATGCTGCTGCCTGGGCACCACGTTTTGAACCAGTGATACGAGAAATACTGAAATGGCAAGCTCCAGCTAGGACAAACGGTTATAATGCAAAGGGAAAAATTTAAGGGAACATGCAGACAATGGCAAAGGCTAAATTAAGTTGATATGATTGTGTTGAAATCCCCAAAACATAGATAACCATGTAAGATATCCTTAGATATTGACAAACTGAAATACAAAGTTTCAGCTTTTAGGCACAAGTCAGTGAGGATACAGGACCTTGCTTGGTGCTTGTTACGTTTTCATACTCAGGTAAATGTCAAAAGGAACGTAACCAGATCCAGAGATGGGAGGAGAAAACCTGAAGCCCGCTTGCTAAATGCCACGCATTGGCTCAGTCTCCTACACGTGTCCCACAGAGCCTGCACGCTGAAATGTGCTGCAGCTGCACGGTGCCAGCACACACAGGCTTATTGAAAGATGATGAAGTTTGAAGGAACAGCTTCTTACCGCCCCTTCTACCACATGGATTTGCACGTGACAATTTCCCTGGGCTGGTTTGCACAGCTAACGCTGCTTTGCCCAATTTCCCACCCATCCTCTTCTCCAGCCCCCTTCTGTTTCCTCCACAATAAATGCAGCCACGACCCACTTCAGCAAGGCACCACGACACTGCTGCCTGCCCCAAAATGGCATAGATCCAGGAGCCTGGACACCTCGCAATGCCACATGGTCCCTCCCTGTTTTAATGGTTCAGATGCGAACATTCACTTCCCGATTGGATGAACTTTGGCATGGCAGTATGCCTGGATTTGAGATTTAGCTAGAAAATAAACTCTCCTAGCTGGAAGTAACCTTCCTGAATCAGGAGCGCTTCTCTACTATTGCTATGCTGCCAAGAGATTTGTGAAAGCTGCTCAAGATGTTAATAATAAATCATGCTTCTGAAACTTTAATTGATTCAGAAGAAATCAGTACAGAGCATGGTGCATCTCTGTGGTTTTGAATATATCACACTTTGTATACAGTATATATATATACAGTTGAGACTTGAAGGCTTGCTCCTGTTCCCATTGTTGTCAGCTGGAATATCTCCACTACCTTTAGTGGAATAATAATTGGGTAGTACAATTCCAAGACTAAATTGTGCCTTTAGGCACAGCCTCATGAATGGGAGGATCTCAATCCCATTAACAGCAAAGGTGTTATGACTCAGAGGCCAAATGATGAGCAATGCTTTCCCCTTGCTCCATGGGTACAGGCTTTGCAATTTGCATCCTGGCCTGTGCCAGCAGCTAGCTACAACCCCCAGAGCCAGCCTGGCTGGCATGTAGAGGGCAGAAGCAGAACTGTGCTCACTGTCCTGCCCAGGGCACCACTGCCACAAGACGTGCTCCGTGCCCCATGGCAAGGCCAGGCTGCGACTCCGTCTGACCTTACAGCGTGACAACCACCAGGCAGTAATATTGCCTACTGCTGCTTCTTAAGGCGGTTAGGGAAGCCTAGGCTATAGCCAACATCTGCACGGTGCTGGATAAACACAGCGAAGGAATCAGAGCTGCTCAACACCTGGAGTTCCCAGTTTGTAGAATTAATTTACAGTTGGAAATCTGCATTTTCTTTCCGGAATAAAAGTAAAAAAATTTCAGGATTTTCTTCCACAGAAATTTTGAATGTAAAACAGCAATTACTGCAGTGTTACCATATAATAACTGAAATTTTCTACTGTTATTATTTCTAGTTTATTTATGCACTCGTTACAGACAGCTGATGACTTTGAACTAGAATCTAAATACAATGTGTTTCAATTGCTCCACTGATAATAAAAGCTGCTGGGTGACTTTACAAAATCCCTGTTTACGTAAAAACGGTATGTCTATGCTCACTGGCGTCCACAACAAAATCTAGACACTGGGATTATTGACCAAGGAAACGTCAGCAGCTGATCTTGTCACAGCTCAAGAATAAGTCAAATTCTCCCTGGAAAGCTACGGCAGTTGCTGCAGGCCAGCTATGTCAACAACACTGATTTTCTCATTGTCACTCTTACATCTCTAGCAGCTTCACCCACTGTAACATGTCATGTTGCAAGAAAGCTTCCATTTCAGCAAGTCAGAGGGAGCAGATGCAACAGCATTTTGTTGGCATGATCTTTGTTTTAAAAACACTGTACAGAACATTTATTAAGGCTGACAGGGACCTTTTCCTCAGCTATAAATATCAGCCTCCCTAATGCTAACTCATGGGTCATATTCTCTGACATTAACACTGAAAGCCTCCTCGATTCAATGTTATTTCTAGGATGCAGGTGGGTACAAAGATCAACAAAATGACTGGATTAAAGCAGGGCTATTCTGGAGATCTCAGAGAAAAACTTTCCAAAATTGGGTGCTTAAAATTATTAGCCTGAGTGCCCTTGATATCAGGGAACAGATTAAAAGTGAGGTGAGCAGTTCCGGATAAAAAGGTAGCAGTAATATTTTGGGGCAGTTTTTAAAAATAAATTTTACATGACTTCTTAAAATTAAAATATTTTCATTTTTACTTTTTCTCCTTCTCATGCCCTTCACTCCTTTAAACAGGAACAGAGACGGCAAGAAAAGCAGTATTTGTAGATAAGACCATTTTGTATTTTCAGAAGTTCTAACCTAAATATTTCCAGGTACTCTGGGACCTAAAAATTTGAGTCTAATTCTGGGCTTCTTCTTTTAAGAACTTGGCTGTAATCATTACGTGTAGCAAATTCTTAAATTGTTATCTGTATGCTTTCTAATTGTGAAACGCCTTCGTAAGGATGCAGTAGTCACCCAAAACGTCAGAACACAATTCACCTCTAATCACTTATCCCTGCCACAGATGAGCAATATTGCTTATTTCTATTGCGCCATTACCATAATTACCAAGTAGCACCAAGCTCTCATGTCAAGCACTCGGTAAACGAGAGTCCATGTCTGTAAGAGTGTAGCACACAAACTATTACACGCAGAAGTAAAACTACACCAAAGGAGAACAAGAGTAAAAGTACCAGGGACGTGCATTTAGGTAAAGGTTATCCAGCCCTGAGGCAGCTGGATGAACCAGACAAACTCTTGAGGCCCCTTCGAGCTCTGTTTTTAATGATTTATACAAACTCATCATGTGCAGGGTTTGCAGGTTTCAAAGCAATCCCTTTAAACAAGCATAAAGGAAAAGTAGACACTAGCAGAGCCAAAAACTTCTGTAGGCTATTCAGTAGTCCTTAGTCATGTGGAAAGTTGCATTAAAGTTCACAGACTATATACAGTGGAGTCAATGGGGCACAGAGATCTGATATGTGGATCTCAAAACAGGACTGCTCTTCGTAAGCATAACTGTAAATCAGGACTGAACTGTCCTGCACAGTGACTGATTAAACATGACATGGAAACGTGAAAGGCTGGTTTTTGTCTCTGCACTTTCCATTTGATCAAACAACACTTTAAACAGTGCATTCAAGAGCCCAGCTTGCAAGCATGCAACAACCACATTTTAGTGAAAAATTATGTAGGAGATGTACCACCTACAAGCACAAATCAATCTACAGAAGCTGTTGACTATCACGTAAGATAGCTGCAGACATTACCACACTCCCCACCCCGCGAGACATTCCTTTATATTCTCTAAAGCTGAATGAAGCACTTACAGCGACTCCAGCATGAAATTTTCTGTTCTACACTAAGCAGTTGCTGTAGGGACTGGGCTGTTGGTATGCTACTCTGTGCCAATTTGCAGCTTTTAGCTGATTTGCTTCACTTGTTCACCATAAAATCAGCTTATATTTCATTCTTTCAGCTACTCTCATGCAGATCCCCCCCCCATTTTTTCTTTTTTTTTTTTTTAGTCCTGCTTCTATGTATCTGCTCCAGTCTTCCTGGCCCCAGTTCAGGAAAGCACCAAGTCCAGCTCTCCTCAATCGAGGTCTCAAACCAACAGGGACCAGATCCCACAGCTGAGGTTATGCCAAACCAGGGTGGGGAGGAGGGAGGCATCAAACACAGCAAAGACTACCTACAGGTGCATCTAATGTAGCATATTCACCTGATAGTTTGCAGAATAATTATCCAGCTTAAAAATACCTCACAAAACAGAAGATTTACCTTTATTTGCCAAGAAAACAAAGCTATGCATAGCACCTAAGCAAAGCAGCGGTAACGCCCGGATAGCCTGCCAGCCAGGCAGTTTTCCTTGCAGGGCACTGCTGGTATCAGCAGCATACCCAGCCCAGCTGCCAATTTACATCCCTGGGGAAAGCCTCTTGACTTCAGGGGAAACCAGATCTGACTCCAGATGTGAAAAAAGGCAACATGAGACGAGAATAAACAAAATCACCAGTTGCAAAAAAAGAAACAGAGAGAGAACACGAGGGATCCTATGTCTACAATGTCTTGACCCATGGAAAAAGCAAACAGCACACTAATAAGAGCTGCTCTGTTAACAGGGGCTCTGTGTAATTAGGAAAGGCATTCAGCTTCTGTTTTCAGCATGTAATTTTTAATTGATTTTGCTGAAAGAAACTTTAGTGTTGTTTCACTTAATAAGAGTCTTTCCAGCAAAACTGGTCTCCTTAAAAGGCTTATGTAAACCTTCCTCCAAATGTCACAGGCTTACTGTTTGAATTGGCAGTGAATTAACCTGTTGCAAAAAACTTGCTGCCTATAAAAGCCAACAGTCATGAGACATATAGCTGCAGACCTGACGGGCCTCCCGCACTAAGGAAGGCGATGATTTCAGAGACCTGGCCAGTATCCAGCAATCCTTCCATATCTCAGACAAGAAGGAGCTTTTCCGTGTCATAAGGAGCACCACACACGCGAAGGTGATGCTCCCAAATAACACACAAAAAAGTAAACACTTGCCATTAATGACCCTATCATATTTTCCCCAAGAGCTAGTGTCAGCTCCAAGGCAAGGCCATGTTCGCATCTGGATAATTGCATAATTACCTTTTGCCTTCCAAAGGGACCGTACATGCTATTAAACACAGTCAAGTCACGGGACCTACTTAATGCTTTGCTGCCTTTATCTCAGTGGCTGGTGCCACATCAGAGCACCGGGACTCCATGCACACCACCCCACACCCACAGGCGTGGCAGAGCACAAGCAGACCCCAAGAATCTCTAGATGGGCCAGCCGCAACAGAAATCAGACAGTCATAATGGCAACGGAATAAACTAACTAGCATGAGCCCTCAGAATTAAAAAAGGTTCTTCATCTGGCCAACAAGCAGTCCTTTTCCAAGCTTTCTAGCCAGCCTTTTAGTTCTCCTGGCTTTTAATCAGCTACATTGCCTATACCCTTAAAGATATACCCAACATTGTGCCGTGCTGAGAGGTGAGCTGGGCCACATAGCTCTACTATTCAACCCCATACCCAGGGCTGACAACACCAGCCCTGATGTGCAGGGTGCAAGAGAGACACTGCTTCTTCTTCCAGATAACTACTAACCCAAGGCTAGGTCAGGTAGGTCACCATGTCCTGCATCACTTCCATGCGTAGAAGAGACATTCCAGAAAAGAACTGTTTCATCACCCCTTCATCTTCCCAAAGAGATATGTTTGCAGAGGCAAAGAACATTTGTCATAAAAATCTAGACCATGCCACCAGGTTGGGTTGATTGCTCTACGTTCCTGTAAAAAGGCTGCTACTTTTCTGAAATCTAAAATGTCTGCAGGGCAAACCCCTAATCCTTCCCCCCTCAAGACAACCCAGTTTAAGAAAACATTTACATCTGCCTCCAGTATGCAGGTATGATGCCTTTATTGAGGGACACGTTGTAGATGACCTTGGCAAGTGGACATAGCCACTAGGAAAGCGGTACACCACCCTAAGCAAATGTTTGAATTTGAGGACAGTAGGGCAGATCAGCCATTCTTACAGTAATGCTACCTGGAAGGAGAAGTCCTGCTTTTAAAACAAACCCTTATAATTATTTACTACCTCTATGTTTCTAGAAGACTACAAGTGGACTAGCTCATTTGCTCTGTGTAAGCCACTGTGCAGTCTCATACTGCTCTGATGTGAATGCTGTTTTGTTTTGTTCCCGGCATGCAGAGAAGCCAAAATATGCTTCCCACAGCCTGGGAACTGCTGAACTGGAAAGTGAAAGTCAGGAAGAGCCAGCTGCCTCAAGAAAAATAGGGCATATAGTCTCTACATAAAATCCACAAACAAACCTACCGACCTGCAATAGGGCCCAGCATGCTGTTTTCCTTTAGAAGCATCCTTAAAGAAAGAAACAGTGCAAGAAGAGTGCCCTGCGAGCAAAGATTTTATCTACAATAGCTTTGATTATCGCCTAACCTTTTCCTGGCAGCATGTATCATGAGCTGATCCTATGTATGTCCTTGTCCTACCCTTCTGTGGTTAGGGGTGCACAGTATGCTGTGATTTGATATGTTGAAAAGCTCATTTTCATGGCTGCATTCATTCTAGCTTTGTTCCTTGTATGATAGGATGTGGAACCACACTATACTTGTCAACATTTTTTTCAGGGAGCAACTATAAATAGGCACTGCTGAGATGACAGCTAAACCTCAGCTTAGGGCAAGTCAGAGATGTTTCCTTGTTAAGGCCAGAAAGCTCTCTCTCTTTTTTGCAGTGCTGCAAATGAAAAGAAAAAAAAAAAACAAAAAACGCAAAACTAAAAGCTAACTTTAAAAAAAAAAAAAAAGAAAACACAAATATGCACACACACATTTATAGGACTTCTTTTCTGGCCAAGGTGTAGTAACAAAAAGCAGGCTTTCACTGAAGGGAGGGACAACCACTGAAAATTATATCAATTGCATCAAGAAAATCATCCTGTGAGAGCACCGGTCCAGCACCAGGCCTGACTATGATGTCAAGAAGTCACATCTAACCAACATCATCTGCCCGAGGAACCACATTCACATGGACTCACAGTAGCAACTGCAGAAATACTGCGCTATCAATATTTCAAATTGTGTATGTGTGGCCAGAAAAGGACTCAGCAATCACTTGATGTTAGGTGTTACCAGTATTGCCACCGCAGGCCAAAGTGACACATTTCAGCTACTTCTTGATAAACTTTCAGTGCTCACTCCCAAGCCTCTCTGGCATTTCAAAGAAAAGAAGACCCAGCTTTTGGCAGAACATGTTGCAAAAGCTTGACGTACCAGGGAAATAGTCTTTGTGTTGGTAAGTGCAGGCTGTCTCCTGAATTGCTTAATCTTGAAGGGGGTGAGGGGTGGGGAAATACAGTATTGTTATACGTAAAGCCAGCCCAGAAGAAAAACATATGACACAGGGTATTCTAGGCTAGTGACTCTTACTCCACTGACCCCGGGGAATCCAGAAAGAAGAGGCTCATTGAACAGCTTCTGGCAAAACACCTTCTGGTCAAGCTTTTCCTGGTGTCTCTCCCCACTCCTCCCAGCTTCCTAAGAAAGCATTCAAGATTCTGCGAATAAAATCATCAAACCCTCTTACACAAATGCAACGATTCCCTTCCAAGTATTTCCTTCCCATCTGCAGACTCCCTCCTGGTGCCCACTTTCACACGCCTCTCCGAAGTGTGGCTGTTTGTGACCCAACATAAGCAACCTCAGCTCAATGCAGCTATGACCAGCAGATCTCTCCCCTTACACCTTCCAGAATGGAGACTCCCTGGCTAATTAGGAGAAAAAAAATGAAAAAAAAAGTCACCCCCCACATCTACCCCATGCAGCTGAAGCTACCTGACTCCATGGCTCAACCAGTTTCCCAACAAGATCAAAGCCCATGCAGTTGTTCAAGCAGCTTTTCAATTACTCCTCCAGTTTCTATCATGAATTACAGCAGCACTTGAAGAGTGCCAAAACCCAGAGGGATCGATTACTTCTGTCCTGTGACAGGCAGAGGGCTGGGGGGTACAGGAAAAGCTGGAAGCGAAGTGGCATTACATTATGCCACAGAAACAGTTTTGCTGCTGAATGATTGACAATAACTACTGGATGTCACTATTTTAAGGATAATGTCATTTGCGTAATTGTCTGGCAGGGTCTCTCTTCAGCAGCTGGCATTATTCACAAGGGAAGACTTAGACTGAAATCCAGCTGTAGAATAAGTAGATTTGCTATTCTATGCTGACAAACACTGTGCTTCAGAAGCTCAATAAGTATGGTATATATCAATGGTAATTTTCATACTCTCAGGACCTGGAGAACATTAAGATGATACTCCTCTATTTTACTGACCCACATAAATCATATGATTTATTCCTTTAAAATAATTTAATATTCTCTATCTTCATCTGACCATCTGTTTCTTATGGAACTCAAGCTAGGAAGAGAAAGAGAAGCTGCAGTTACTTGATTTATCCTATAATCTCACCATCGGGTAGGAAAGTGCCCTCCGCACAACCGCTGGCCCTGCAGCCAGTTTAGCCCTCAGTTATTCTGTTTTCAGTGTTATCAAAACCTGGGTTTATCCGATACGGGAAAACACACGACTAAACACAGAACAGCATCACCTGGGCTAAACTATGCAAAGCCCAAAACCAAATGGCATTTGGCCCAACTCACAGTCTGAAATGGTAACTGACAGAGACTGACTTGCATTGGAACTGCTCCCATGCTGGACCCAGATGTGGGTCCCAGCTGTACAGCTGTAACCAAGCACTGAAAACAGAGAGCTGACATTATTTTTCACTGTGCTGGCATGCCACAATCAGGACTGAGCAGGGCCACAGCAGACCATACCCAAATATGCATGCTTTGCTGATGGAACCCAGGTAACAGTATCCAAATAAAACAACTGACTGTTCCTCCTTTCCAATGCTCTGGGAAAGAGGATGCCAGGGGTGTTAAGCAAAACATATCAGAAAGAAACCTTTCTCTTTAACTAGACTGTCTCACTACTGACATCTCCTTGCCCTAGTGTCCTGTGCCACTCCAGAACAGGTCTCGCTCTGCCCCTGGCTTACAGAGAGGATGCTGGTCGAATGGTCATCTTGGCGAGGAAGGCCTCCACAGAGCAGACTGGCTGGCTGATCCATGCTGGCTGGTCCATGCCTTGATGCTTGAGCTGATAGTGGAGCACTTTGGCAATACAGAAAGGAAAAAAATAAAACCAAACTGCCCCCCTGGGTACAGGAGGAGGACAAAACCAGAGAGCTACTTATGGGAAACCGCTTCCCGAGAACATCCTTGAGACCTGGGAGCGGAGGCTGACGCAGGGAGGCAATGGTGCTCCGACCCTGGTGCAAACACAAAGATGGCAAACAGAGGCATGGACAGGAAAAAAAAGTCTCCTGCTGTAGGATCGTGGCAGGAATGAAAAGACATTTAGTAACTGAGCTGAATGGCACTCGATAGGTATGTCGAATAAAAAGGATTTAAGCACAGCCCCATAGCTAATACAGGGAAACAAGCACACTTTGGTGTAACCAGCACCAATTAGCCTTTAAATAACAAGGCATATAGTAGCAAAGGCAAGAGCTCCTTGTATTTACCTCCCAGAAAATCTAGGAAGGTTTCACGGAATGCCTCCCCCTTTGTTATCAGCGTGATATGTGCTCCAGAGCAGGAGCACAGGCCCGGAGCAGCAGGGTGGAGGCTCCTGTTGTCCAGCGCCTAACGCCCCGCAGCCAGGCAGAGCCGTGCTGAAGCGCAGGCACCTGGTAGTGCCTGGTAGCAGGGGCAGTTCTGGGCTGATAAGCAGCCAAGCCTGCAGAGCGATGTGAATTGACACCGACACAAACATCCCGTGCCTTGGAAGGAAAATGTGTTTTCTACGTGTTTGCACACGTCATAGGAATACCCTCCCTGTAGACAACAGAGCAGCCAGAAATTTCACTCCTTCCTAGAAGCTGGGTGCACCTTGGATATTTTGCAGTGGGAAGGCGGAGGTACTGTTATCCCAGCTGACAACTTGTTCCTGGTGGGCAGCAAGTGACAGTTATTTACTCAAGCAGAAAGGTCAAGCTGTCATCTCAGCCATGGTGTTCAGACAAAGAGAACGAATGAATGCAGAGCTCACCGATAAATGATGCCTCTTTCATGGAGAAACATAAGGGCTGAAATAATTTCTGCAGCATAGAATCGGGCCCGATCTTCATCGAAGCGACGCGACTTCTGAATATGGAACATCAAGTCCCCGCCATTTACGAACTCCATCACAAAGAACAGACGATCCTTCACACATGCAAACACAACAGATATGAACAGCATTAATCATATCCTCTGTCAGGCTTAGAAAATTCTAAGTATTATCTCCCAAATAAAAACAGATTAAGCACCCATGAGATGTCGGGGAAAAAAAATATTCTGATTTTTTCAGGAAAGATTAGGTCAATACCAGGAAGATCTATTAATACCTCCTTGTCATGCACTCCCCCCACCTCCCAAACTTTTGCCCCCAGCAACGAACTCCTGTTCACATGTGGATTGGGCATATCAGTAGGTGCATGCTCATCACTAACTGGCCTCTGGAGGGTTTGTTTAACTGTCCTTAGCCTGAACCCAGCAGAGTGCGATACCCCTTCAGCAGCACTTTTTGAGCTGAGCAGCCACCAGAGAAAACTGTAAGAAGTCATTTACTCCCTACTAAACATTGCAACTTTCTGGGGAAAAATGTTTCATAATATAATGTGCACAACCAGACTGCAGCTTCGCCACGACAGCACAAGAGCTCTGGAACAGCAATAGCAACACCGTCTCTAGGGTATCCGGACACTATTTCTAGGGAATGTGCATTGTCTTACAGAGAGGGATTTCCTGCCATACACTTGCATAGCAGCTGCCTTTTAGGCCTTCATATTTTGGCTTTCCTGACAGCTCTGATTAACCTACAGATCTTTGTGTGATGAAGGAACTGATAAGGACAAAGTATAAACTGAAGTCTCTACTGGGCAGAAAAGCAACTGGTTCAATAAAGTTCAGCTCATTAACCGCAGCTGCTGGTCTCTGAGGTTTCTTTTCTCGCTTTGTTCTGGTTTTTGCAAAAGTCTACAGATAGGGAGACACTTGCCTAAACAGCATGTTCAACAGTCTGGGTGCAGGCCCAGTGTGCCAAAGGGATGCTCACTTAACTGTGAGAGAATGGATGCACAATGATTTGCCACAAAACCAAACCCTAGAATTGCTTCAAACTCTTTCAGAATTTCCCCTAGTACATGTTTCAGGACATTCAGTACTGATTGTTTCAGTTGTACTCTGAGTAACAGGCACAAGCAGACTGGAGAACAGGCATACAATTCACTTGAGATCAGCCAGCCTTTTAATGGCACTATTTGCCCTTCTCTCCCCCCAAGCCCCTTCCCAGGTCTGACGTTAATCATCTACAAGCTAGTTGTAAACCCCCCCTAAATTTAAGAGGATAAGCATTGTTATTCTCCTCTTTCTGGCAGCCAGCCAGCTTGCAACGAGACTACCGGCATTAACATCGCGAGATGCACACAGAAGAAAAACAAGCAACCAGGAATCCTTTTAATCCTCTGTACACGAGCAGGAGAGCAAACAGCTCGTGACAGAAGAGGACAGCTTGTTTCTCGTCACCATCCAGGGCTCAATTCAACAGCTCCTTCCGGGCTCCTTCCAGAAGCAGCAAAGCTAAGCTAGGTGCGTTCCCAGCAATCTAGCAATAGGGCTGCGTGCAGCACCGAGGCCACGCGCTACGTGCCATTTCCAGGCCATACAGACAACAGTACTTCATTGTTTCGCTCTGCCCGTATCTTAGGGCAGCTGAAACACCCAGTCTGGCTTGTCTGTGGCAGCAGCCCAGCTAGAGCAGCACAAACTGTGCAAACCCACCAGCAACCTTGGATCTTCAGCCCGCATCAGATCTGTAATGCCACATCTTGTAATGCCACATGGTCTAGTGGAGGGCTTGTTAGTGTTAGGTCATAGGTTGGACTAGGTGATCTTGAAGGTCTCTTCCAACCTAAAGGATTCTGTGATTCTGTGATCTTTGCTGCAGCTCGGTGAACTGAACCTGGCCACGCTGTGCCCACCTGTTCTGCAACCCCTCCTCCAGCTGCAGCGTAGGTAGCGCCTCTGCCTTGCCAGTTGGGCCAGCTCTTACATCTCCTTGTTATTCCTTCCCGCCTCCTTCCACACTGCTCTCTCCACAGGCCACGTGCTTATCTGGCTCAGCTTGAGCAGGCACCTTTTCAAGCCCACACTTTAAGAAAAATCCCTCTTGCCAGATCTTCTACAGGAAGTAATTTAACATACCAGCAACCTGACAAGGTATGTGCGCGTGTGTATTTATGTAAGTAATATATATGCTTGTATAAACATGCATACAGTTAGGAACATATATTTTCTACTTTCGCCTTAAAAGTAAGCTTCAGGGAAACAAAGTTAACCCTTCATCTCTTAAAACATACACATCCTGCTTCTCTGGTGCTGACAAAACTCCATGGCCTATCGCAGCCTTCTGGATGTACTTGGATGTACTGCAGTGCTTAAAGGAAGATGTTTCTTCTTTCTCAAACGTTCAGGTGAGCACCGAAACAGTCTATTATAAAATTTATATCACTACTGACACTGGAATTAACAGCTTTTTGTTACAAAGAGTTCTTGCTTCAGATTAACTGCAAACCTGAGTGAGTACCATTGCATGTGTTACATGGTACTCACAAGTGTAATAGATAAGGCCTCTCCTCCACCCATGGTCTCACTGATTGTGTCAAACGTAAATATGGACTATTTAATTACTGAAGCTCGCCCCTTTAGGCCTAACAGAACTTTTGACTACCTACATTTTTTTTTTCATGTCCAGCTAATGGTTTACAGTTTTCTAACACTTAGAAATCCCATGCAGTTGCTGAAGAAAAGAGCAAGATGGGTATTACAACTTGTCCATAACACGGCATTTGTGCACTGGCCTCCTACATACCTGGCAACAAATATTAGAAAGCTCAGTACTAATGACCACCCTTTGGGGACCGGGATCTAAGAACCAAGCAAGGTCTGCCATTTTCACTCTTAAATGAGGTCATCAGCTCGCCAAACTGCAAAGGCCAACCACTCTTCCAGGAGTTGTTGATAAGTAAAATAAACAGTGGTATTTTATGAAAAAGGCAACTTGCAGCATGCAGAACGAGAGTGGATAAATAGCTTAAAAAGGGGTCAGGAAAGGGAAATCTTAAAATAGCAGCAGATAGTTCAGACACTTCCAAATTTGACTCTCCCTGTCTCTCCTGTGCTCTGAACACAAGTGAGAGGAGGCTCGGGTTAGTTCTGATTCACGTTGGTAGACTACAGCTCCTCTCTCGGGTACACCCTCAACTGCCATTAGAGTTGTGAGCCCCTTTTCTTCAGGACTTATTAGTGAGAATTAGGAGGAGGACAAGGCTGGAGTGTTTTTGCCAGGGCTTAGTGCTGAAATCCTCACAACTGTTTTCTGTTTCGCATTGCTCAGTTCTCCCTGATTTACTATCTCTTCTTGACGTTGGCAAAGTAAGAAAGAGCATTTGAGTCAACAGGAAACGGTGACGCTAAAGCCTTCACAGCAGCGGCAGCCACATGAGGAAATCACATTGCACCATTTCTGTACTGGGATCGAGGTGAATAAAGCCACAGAGCAATTGTTATTGTAAATAAAAGAAACATTTGGAGGAAACATAAATAAGTCCATGGCATCAGGTGGGCTCATTTCAAGGCTACATCAAGAGATTAGCCCTGCCAACTTCAGTGAGAGACAATGGATTGGGTTTTATTTATTTATTTGTTTTGTTGTTGTTGTTGTTGTTTATTTTAAATTCATTTGTTTGTTTAAATTTGAGTTTGCCATGCCTATTTGTTTGCCTGCTAGAACTTGAAGAACACACTATGTCCTAAGACTAATCCAGATACTGGTTACCACCCCTTACAAACACAAGCACTCACCAAACTCCAACTCAAACACCAGTTTAGCCCTTTGTCCTCACCAGCTCTACTAGGAAGCTGCTTTGAATCCTCATACCTTTCCTCTTCAGCACCATAGCAGGAGGGAATCCAGATCTTATTAAAAGAACATCCTTTCCCTCCCCCTGCCAAGAAAAGGCCAATGCAATGGCTAGTTTCTACCCACTTCCAGCTAAAAGTCATAGCTGATGCCCGTGTGTAAGCCACACAAGACCAGTGTCATGCCAAAGACCTCCGAAGACAACTAGGGTGAGAGCCTCACCTCCTTTCACACTAAGTGAATGCGACAGGGCAGCACCATTGCCCCAATTCAAGCAGTGTGGAGGGAGGAGAAGGGGAAGAGATGTGTTTCCTATGTGCAGACACAGAAGAAGACAACAGAGCTGCTGTGCCACGGACAGCGTGGAGGCCAGAGGGGACTCCTCTCAAGAGAGGCATTGGTGGAGGTTCACGTCCCAGGAGGAATTTCACAGAAGCCTCCTCTTAGGCTGACTGCTGCCATAGAAGGCAGCATCTAGAGGAGATGGAGACCTGGTTAAATGTGGTTTAGAGCAATGGTCCAGATTCTCAAAAAAAAATTTGTCTGGCTCTGCAATTCTGCTAAGTTTGCACTTCATCCTTTTGGAAGTAACTCATGCACACAACTCCTTAGAAAATCAGCTTTGGGCTTGATCTGAGTTCACTGAAGCCAAAGGGTTTCCCCAAGAAAACAGTCATTTTTCACTGTTTTGGCAGTTTAAGCTCTGCAGAGCGGAAAGCAGGCTTTCAAAATTATCTCCATACAGAGACAGCTGTGTCACTGCTCCACAGCAAAAGTTTATTGCTTCCAAAAATGAGTAGCAGGGCTTAGGGAGCTTGTAAGCAAATTATTACAAGATAATTACAAGAGCTGGCAAGCTCCCTCAGCGCTCCCAATGTTCCCTTTCTCCCTTTGTGGTCCACAACCCCCACACAAAGCAGTCTGCCCTAGGTCTTGCTGGGAGCGTGCAAACAAGCGGCGCTGTCCCAGGACCAGCCTTCAGAAAGCCACACGTCCAGCTCCGCCAGCAGCGCGAGGGCCCATCCGTATCTGGGTCAAGGCACTCCAAAGTGCAGGACCCGGAGGAGGAATAATAAGCAGGTTTGTTTCCCAATATTGACTTTCACAGGAGTAACACAACCAGTAACCACGCTCAGACGCCGCTCCGCGCTGAAATGCCTTCCCTCCGCACCCAGCCCTGCGACCACGGCAGCGCCGTGTCCCCGCGGGCTCCCCGCCGCTCCCAGCTAGGCGGTTTGCAGCAGGGCAGGCTGTGCAAATGGCTCACGCTCGGAAGCGTTTCCAGACTGGAGCGGACCACGGGTATCATCAGAAGGGGCTCACCACAAGAGAGGGGCTGAAGCAACCTCCGCGCATGCGTGCACAGGAGCTGAAGCAGAGCAAATGAGCTCAGCCCCAGATTTCCAGGCAGCGTCAACGCAGCGCTCGGCTGACTGTGATGGAGCGAGACACCGATGCCAGGCAAAGATTTGGTCCTCTGATTTCAAATCAGGATAACTACGTTAAGCAGAAGAGAAGAAACAGCTCCACGTCGCGCTCACTCAGCTGGAATTATTTGTATGCATTAGTTACGCTTCTTAAACACACAGTGACGACTGCCACCGGCACCTGCCACTGCTCAGCTCGCCACCGCGGCCCAAGACCCCCAGACAGACCAGGCGGCGGAAAGGCTTTACAGCAACCTGCTGGCTGACCTCCGGTGCTCTGCTAGCCATTTTCTCTCTCTGCTTCAGCGACTCCCCAAGCACGTGCCAGCCACAACAACCACTTACGCCCAGGAGAAATCAGGCCTCGGCAAGGGAGCGTGCCGCAGACAGCACCACGCAGCCCCGGGGCTATCGAGACGGGAGAGATCGGGGTGTGCCGCGCCACATCCGAAGGGCTGAGAAAGGGAAGGTTTCTTTCTTCCACTGGTTTTTATTTTTTTTTAGCCAGAAGAAGGTGCAGCGGAAATTTGGACTCGGAAGTGGGGAAGCTGCACACTGCGTTTCCTCGTGGCTCAGCTGAGCGAGAGTTAGCGAATGCACTTCTGAGAAGCACAGGTCACTTCCCCCATTTTTGGCTCCTTCTGCAACGAACCGCTGCCGTCATTGTCACAACCGCGGGAACAGAGCAGTTATCGCTCATCGCTGCGCTCCGCCGCGTTACGCTGC
The DNA here is from genome assembly GCA_013399115.1 of Anseranas semipalmata. NCBI lineage: Eukaryota > Metazoa > Chordata > Aves > Anseriformes > Anseranatidae > Anseranas > Anseranas semipalmata. Next base: position 313,188 of record VXAA01006385.1, read on the forward strand.
CGATAGTGGGCACAATGCGGGCTTTCCTACGCAGCGGCAGCCAGGCACATAAACATCGCCTAGAGAGCAACAAATTGGCTCCCGCCATTTGCATAAATAAACTCTCTGGGGTCCCTCGGGGTAAAGGCTGCCTCGCGTATGCATGTGTGCACAGCACAGCGTTAATGCTGAGCTAATTCCAGAAGAGCTGCACAACGACAGCCACAACCCAGGCCAAGCCGATGGGAGCCGCGGGTTCCCATCTGCTCTGAAAAACAAATCATGAATCCAGCTACATCCTCCAAATTTCTGCCCATGTCTTCTTAACGGCTGGGCTGAAATTTCAAACTCACAGGCTGAAGAGCTTTTGTAACACAAGGTCAAATGCAATCATTTCTCTGGGACAACACAGCCTTTGAGATTTGCAGGTGAACCATATGTGTAGCTTTCCTCCCCATCCCCTCCCCTCAAGTTGGTCTAATTCACAGTAGGATTAGCTCATTTTATGACCAGAAACTTTTACTCAACATATAAGCAAAAGGACGATTTTTAATCACTTTTCTTCATTTGCATCTGTTTCACTAGAAACAAAACAAAAAGCCCCAAATTGCAGGCACTAGATCGACCAGCTAAATCACATACAAAAAATCCCTATGTAACCCAATTCAAAAAAAAAAAGGGGGGGGCATCTTGGCCACTAAAACAAAATATCCTAAAAGTAAAATACAAAACAGAATGAAAGAAGAAATAAAATCTTCCCCTCCAGACCCTATTAAACAGCACAGAAAATTACATAAACACTCCTTTCCACCTGAAAGATCAAAAACCAAAGGGCTGGCTGAACTTAGAGAGGAATAAATTCAGGAACAAGGAACTAGAATATATCAAGCTATACACATCACTCAATAATCAGAGATTTATAGGACATCTGCAGCCCTTAGCTAGCTGCTAATATCATGGTGTCTCAGAAGAGGGCAGCTCTGCAAAGATCATGCTGTTTCTATATCCCCCAGTTCAGAATAAGCTACTGGGATTGCTGTTTCCAGTTTGGGTTGATCAACCTGAGACAGCTGTGGCCTCTTTTTCAAAAATACTTACTATTTGCAACATCTGCTGGCCTCAGATTGCACTTGTGGAAAACTAGAGACCTCTGAAAGCTCAGCTAAAGGTCCTCAGGAAAATTAAGAGTGGCAAAACAACGACTTTATGGATCCACCCTCTCATCTGAAACATTGCCTGAAAAGCAATACAGGTTCAAAGAGATTTAAACCTAAAGCACTGCTGGGTTGAGGCTCTTCTCTGAGTTTTGATAGCCTACCCCCCACCCCTTCCTCACTACTAACTGGCACTTGGCTGTTCAGGCTGTTTGAGAGTTGGTTTCATTTCAACCCTTTTTTATTCCACAACTTCCCAGATTTTAAGGCCAAAGAAAAATATTACATTCATTTACTGTGGCTAACCATATGCAACAGAACATCCTTTTGCTACCCTTGCACTAAGCTTGATAATTTTGCCTTACAGGTACAGTATCTCTCAAAAGCCACTGCAGTTAGAGACAGACATTTTCTCAGGTTCATAAAAATGCAAGTAGCCAAAGTGCCTCAGCAACCAGGGCAGGAAAGTTACACTAAGTGACTACAACAGTGTTAAGATGATGGTCGCTAACACTTCAGGTCATATTTTCACTTCAGCTCATATCACCTCGGTGTGCAGTATAAGTGTGGACACCCAGCAAAGTTCACAGATAAAATCAGAAATGTCACTCTGATCTTGTTTCATCTTCTGAAGCCAAAACCACTCTGCCTACAAAAAAAAACAACCAACCCTGTATGTTTCGGCAACAAAGAGACCACCACAGGTGTGGTCGTGCACAGCAGAGATAAAGCCGAGCCTTTCAAACTCGTACAGCCTCACCCATCTGTTTTACCGACAAGTTAAACCACTGCGCCAGCAAAGATGTCATGGGTTTTTGGTGGACACAAAGCCAAAAGCAAGCACGGTTTTGACCAAGCTGCCTTTATTCCGTGTTACACAGGACATAAGCCAGACTGAGAAATGCAGAAACCGACTGCCCGTCCGGTGGTCACAAAACGCAGCGCGTGGGTACCTGAGGCACGTGGCGGTGGCTGGGGTGGCCCTGCACCCAGGCAGTACAGCAGCAGCACAGCAGTGGAGAGATGAAAATCCCCTCTACCTACCTCTGTGTCGGCCAGCCCACCCCCCAAAAAAATCTATCTTGCCTCCCCAGCGGCCCAGGTAAAGCACAGCACAAGCTCCGCCAAGCCTGACTTCAAAAGGACCCCGCAGCAAGCCCCCAGCAGGGTGCCTCCCTTTCTTGCCAGTGTTTATGACCAAAAAGCATTCCAGACCGTACAAAGGCTTTTGGAAAATGCCAAGCCTATAAACAGGATGTTTCCGTCACCATCTTCATTTGATTTTGGCTGGCAGCAATGAAACTGAAGCACACACTGGTCTCCCAGCATGGCAGCCTGGGGCTAGCACCAGTCTTGATGCTTAAGAAAAGGGGAAAAAGGCCCAGCAAGCTTGCAGGAAAGCATCACAGAAGTGCACTTGGCTGTTGGGTGTATGCACATAGCAAGTCATACCTCCCTGACATGCCACAGGGGGGAAGGCTGGGGGTTTACAGCCTGGGAGACGATCAAAGCTCTCCTCTCTGCTCCCAACGGGCTCCCTCTCAGCACCCTTCAAACAGAACATCAAAGGGGCCTCATCGTTTCCTTATCTCCCACTAGCACGCTCCAAGGCCTGTGTCAGGACGCTTTTTCACCTCGCCAGACCCCAGGAAGGCTGCTGCTCACTAGAACTTCTGGAGTCCCTTACCTGCACCACGCTGGGCTCTGCGCCGGGGCTGCCCTGTGCTCTACTCACTTCGTGACAGTGGAGCAGCTGGTGGAGAACCAGGCTGATCCTGGAGACCCCTGGAGGGATCAGGACCAAGGGATTTCCCTGGACATGCAAGCACAGCCAGACCTCTCCTGTGGCATCCTGTGGGGAACAGTCAGCCAGCTGCCTGTGCTCAGTCCCACCACTTTTGCTGGTGGTTCGTGGGCTCCCACGTGAAAATTATGCTCCTGACAAAAGTTCCAGGTTAGCTTGAACAGTTGCAGGAGGTGAAATACAGGCTCATCTCCCTAAACACCTGTGACACAATGCCCATGCTGACCCTGGGAGAACTGTTTCAGTGCTCCAGGAGCCAGCTGAGATGAAGAGAAACCTTCCCCTTCTGTGTCAAGCATGACATCGGCCCACAGCTTGTAAAGGGGGCAGAAAGCTGCATGCCTGTCAGCAGGCTGCGCTCATAAAATGGTACCAGTTCAGTGATTAGCTGCCCTGGAATCCCTACTGGCTTCAACAGCACCCTGCTAGCTATTATCTCTGAAGGACGCTTGTTACAGAAAGTCACGTCCCTCCGCCAAGTTCTCGTGTCTCACTATTTTTGGAACAACGCACGCAGGCTCTGTGCCTCAGCAACTGTCAGCAGAGCCACACAGAAAGCAAATCTATATAACGATCAGACTAACAGGGCCAGTGCTGGAAACAGCATCGCCTGGGGGACAGTCCCCTGAAAGCACCCTGTGGTCATGAGAAAAGGGATAAGGGCAATAAACATAAAAGGCAGAAACCTCTAACCACTGCTATCTGACACTATTTGCATGGGAAGCTGATCTCCCCCAGCCCTTTTCATTCTCATGCAGAAGAGTTGAGACAAAAGGATTTAAAAGCAAACCACCTGTGCAGGAAGGATGGTTCCTAAACCCCAAAGATGACAGGATCTACTTATTGCAAACACATTTTAATTAAAACATTCCAGGATCTACAATCCCCAGGATTGAATTACTGACTTCACTATTTATGCGGATAGCCTCTTTCACCTGTTCTAGGCCTGTATTGTTGAGGTGTTGGATGACACCAGTGTCAGGTAAACGGAAACAAGCATTTTTGGGTGCTTGTGACCCCTAACACAGAATCCAAGATTATCCGCAGGTCAGCCCCAGCACCTGTCAGCAACTCACAGATTACTGCAGCGGGAGCATAATCCTCTCTGACACTAAAGGATGGATGTAAGGCCCTAGAAAAAGCAGAGGTAAACAGCTTAGGCAAGGTTGAAAGTACTCAAACCAAGACATTCAATAAAAAAATAGTTAAAATAACAGAGACGTATCTCAGTTTGTGGTGAGCAAGGGAGACCTCACACAGGTGCAGCTGGAAGAGGACAAACCCACACCCTGCAAGGGACCAGCACGACTCCATCCCTTCAGAGGGAAGGAATCTGGAGGTGCAAGCCCCAAACTGCCTCCCTCCCTGCAAAGCGCGGGCCCTGCCCAGTGCCAAGCAAGCACAGGGCCATGTCCAGCCCCTGCCAGCCTGCTGCACAGCCAATGCTTCCTCTTTGGGCTCTGAAAACTGTGACCTACCCGGCAGAGACAGCACTTGCAGCTCCTACCACCTAGTGGCTGCAGTACTTCTCTGCAAAGGAGCAAGAAGGCTGTTTGGAGGTCAGGCAGCCTCAGCCCACCACGGGCCATTAAAGCAGCAAGTGCTAGCGTGTATCGCGCTGCTGCTGTCACTACTGAGGACCACACTAAAGAGAGATGAGGCAGAGGCAGCACCAAAGAAGAGAAAACCTTTCTGAAAACGATCAGCAATTGATGTAAGCACAGGAAAAAAAAAAAAAAAAAAAAACTCAGCTAACTAAACAGGCAAGCAAAAGTAGCAGCAATATAGATTAACTCAGACAATGCACTGCTGTTTCTGGTACTTGTGCCAGCTCAGCTAATGCTAGATTACCAGCACTACACAGCATCGCACTGTGCAGCACAGCCATGCCCCAGGCTGTTTAAGTCAGCCCTAGGCTCTAAGTCAGAAGAGTTTGCTGGTTTGGGTAGAATATTATACAAGAGTCTGAATTCAAATGGCTCCAGCTCCATCCAAACCCTCAAAACATGTCCTCAAAGTGCTGCAGCATTTCAGACACTTCCAAGGTCCTTCTTCCCAGCTCTTGTAACTTCCTCTTGAACGGGAGGGCCCATAACCGGCCACCTGTATCCTAAGTGCAGCCTCACCAGTGCCAAGCAGAGGGGATAACAACTTCCCTGACCTCCTAAATCAGCCCAGGACATATTTTAACGTATTCGTAATGAGTCTGCACTGCTGGTTCATACTGAACTTGGCACCTACTGTGAGCCCCAGGTACTTCCCAGAAGGGATGCAACCCGGCCAGTTGGCCCCAGCCTGTATTGATATATCTCACGGCATCAGGCTCTTACTTTCTTTTGAAAAACAGTAAGAAGCCTCAAAATGGCTATTTCTCTAAAAATTCCTAAAGGCAGGCCCAGTAAGTCATTATTTACCCAGGATTTCCATTCACTGCAGGCTGGAGTCATGCTTGTTTTTTCATGACATGAACCATTAATACCACATTTTCAGAGTTTGGGCTGTAAGTGTGATCTGTGTGATGTAGTTTCCACGTAACTGCAAGTGAAACCAGGTATTGTTTTGCGTAAACCTCCCCCTGACTCCAAACACAGGAAAGTGCTTTGGTATTTTTAAACATGGCTTCAGGCTGACATTTTGAATAAATAGTTACTCTTATTTTATTTATATATATATACACACATATATATATTATTTTCTGTCAAGTTAGTGTTAATGGAGGGGATAATTCATAAACCCTAAGTATTGTATCAGCCCCATTTAAGCCCTCCTGTGCAACGAATACCTTGTTGCTGCAATCATTTCTCCATTACAGCAAAGGGATTTAATTATGCTTTTATAAGCAATTTAAATCTGGTTATTCTGGATTGGGGTGGGTGTCACAGAGTGCAGAACGTGGACAAAAGACGCGATGAACCACGTAAGTTTGAAATTCATTTTTTCTTTTGTAAATGCTTCTCTTTTAGTTTTTATTACTGTAGGGAAGTTATCAATCCAGATAATGAAACAATGCAGGATTCAAGTAAAAGAGGAACCTGGGAAAGACTGGAAATAGCAGGGTCCTGCTACGACAAGCACCACTCCCTTGGCATCCTTTCAGAGACTGACCAGGTTCAGGGCAGCGAGGGCTGAGGGGTTCTTCCCTCCACTCCTCTGATTAGAAGTTGGTCCAGAAATTCCTGTTCCAGGCTGTTCTACTGTTTAGCAACCTCCTTTTCATTTCCAGTCTAACTGTATCCATGGCCAGTCTAGACTCATTTAATCTTAGCCAGCATCTTGACAGCTTTGTTTCCCTCCTCTGCGACATCTGCAGACATCAATCAGATCCTCTTTTTGCTTTTAATTTGCTAGTCTAAACAGGCTGAGTTCTTCCCTTTCTTCCCTTTGCAAAAGACTCTTCAATTACCTCAACAGCCCAGCAGACCTTCTCTGCACCCATAGCAGATTGCATTCATTTTTTGAACATGACAGACGGTACCAGCACAGTGACCTTAAATCTTCCCTAAGTTCACTGAAAATACTCTACACAGAGCAGGACTGCATTCGCTATTTTCACATCTACGTTGCAATTCTGCAGAGAAAGCCATAGCAAAGAGCATAGCAACGAGCTGCAAAAAAATGCTGCTGTCCTGGATCTGACCTCAAACAGCACTCATCAATACTGGACATTTCTGATATTTTACATGAGAATTTCAGTAAGGCCATTAAAATTTGGGCCCCGCTTCTTCATATTATGGAACATAAAAGAGTTTCCTTAGTTACTAGTGACAACAGCAAGCTTTAAGCTTTGTTTCTGCTATATAGCACGGCTGCTCTGTGTAACCATGTAAACTGTACGTTAAAAAAAAACAAAACACAACACCTCATTTCTATTACATGAGTCTACCCCAAGGGCTCCACCCTAAACGAACACAATTCTTGAACTCCATAACTGGCTGTTGCATCACCCCAGTGAGAAGAGAAACAGGTGGGTGGCAGGACACATTTGAATGGTTTTTTTTTGTTGTTGGTTTTTTTTTGAGAAATTTTGGCTTTATGAAGGATTGAAGCCACAATTAAAAGACCAAGTTTCTCCTGCCTCTTCTATGAGGGAAAACAACTCTATTACCATTTAGCAATGGACAAAAAGCAACTGGAGCCCAGCCAGTTTGGAAGAGCTACACTGTGAAAATGCTTTGGTCTTAATAACAGCTTAGCTCTGGGACTCCCAAGCTTACCTTGCTGGGATACTGCTGTGGCCAATGCCTACATCATAGCCACTCCTGCCTCCACCACCCACGTCAGCAACAAGCTCCCACCCACATGCACATGCAGGAGAAGGCTTTCTGCTGGACAGGCAGCATGTGCAGTCTCCCACTGAGGTATACAGATCATAAGTGACAGCAATGCTGTCACTCGTCTTATCTACACGAGAAGAAATACCAACTGTGTATGGGTCTGATTCAGTGTCTACCCATGTCAGTAAGATCCCTACCAGTAACCCCAGAAGGATCTTTCATTCAGTTCCAAGCAGGCAAGACAAATGCAACTCTTGAACTAACGAACTTTTGAAGTTCAGGTAGCAGGACAGTAGGTCCTGAGATCCCACAGCAACTGGAGGACACTGCAGGTCTGTAGGCATTTGCACATGTGCATTTGGAAACGCTCAATGGCATAAAGACATTTCTAGGAAAGATATATAAGATATATAAAGAAAGGCTTCCCTGTTACTACCATTTTGTTAGGGAGCTTACAACAAGCCAGGATTTGTTTGACAAATGCCCATGTATCAGATGTTAGAGGCCCACAGTGCTCTGTTCACCCTTGAACAGAGAGCTTTCTCCTGAGGTTAAGGTGGACATTTGTAACAGGCAGGGGAACAAATACACAGGAGAGTGCCTCTGTCCTGAACATGCCAGCCAGTATCAAGAGGAAGGCTGTCCACTGCCTGGGTTATACTTACAGGAGTCTGGAAGCAACAGTAGAGCTTGGTGAGGAATGGGTGGTTCCTTGCTAAGGAAAGGATCCGTTTCTCAGTCATGGTGCATTCAACATCGTCATCTTGGAGAATGACGTCCTTCTTCAGCACCTTCACTGCATAGAGCTGCCCACTCTCTTTCATCTTGGCAAGCATCACCTAAACCAAAGGGAAGGGTGAATTGCAGGGGCTGAGCCCTCAGTCTCTATGAGCAACACAGATTCTCGCACCTTCTCACACTAGAAAGGTCAGTTATCTCATGAGCAGGCTTGTGGACGCAAGTGAATCAGACTGTCAGTATGGGCATCAGTGTACAATCAATGACACGTGCTACCGCCTGCAGCAGGCTTCTGCCCACACACTCCAAAGCCTGCTGTGGGGCTAAATGCTCAAAGATCATCCACTGTCAGCCAAAATCCTGTGCCAGGGCAGACCCTCTGAGCATCACCATCTGTCCCACTTCCCTCCTCAGTTATCAATTTCAAGTGCACCATTTCACACTTTGTGGCAAAGCAGAGAAATGAAACCCCAGCCTCATTACATTTGAAACCACTGCCCTGTTTCTTTTAAAGGAAAAGTTTACACATGCTCCAAGAAATGCTGCCCAAACAAGTGCTAATGCACACACTTGCAATTTCTGGTATGGGCCCTGGCATGCAGCTGTTCTTCTGGTTGCTAATTTTCTTCGTTTTTGTGATATCTCATTCCTCACTTTGCTGTCAGCTTTCTTCCTCTTCCCTTTTCTCCCTTCTCCCTCTAACCAGCCTTGTCGCACAGGGCACAAAAAGCATAGTCCACTGGACAATCTGCACGCCACATGATGAAGTAACTCCATATACCTTGGAGCTTCTCAAATAAGGAACATGGTATTTCCACAAAGAGCCACGAATAACACTCACCTTTCCAAAACTGCCTTTTCCCAATACACGAAGGAAAGTTAAGTCTTTGATCCCAAGTTTGCTCGCTGAACTTTCACTAACACTGTTGCCATCCTTCAAGCTGCCTTTTCCCTGATGTCTCAAAGTAGATCTTGAAACCAGTTTCTGTGGAGGAAAGTAAATAAATATCATCCTGCACAGCAATTGTACTTTGCCTCAGAAGCGATCACAGGCAGTCAACCTGCCAACGTGGGCATTTAGGACCTGTTCAGATGCACTGCATGGCCACTGGAACAGAAAGTGCTTGGGTACTGCCACCCTGCCTGGCTGCTACGTGTGACCGGCCAACCTTGTCACTGCGCAGAGGTGTGCTGAGGTGTCAGAAGGGGTTCCTGACCTGGGCATTTTAAGTTGTAAACCCACCCACAGCAGACCCAAGAGGCAAGCCTGCCGCTCTCCACCCTCACTCCCCAGAAAAATAAGACAAGTGCAGAAATAAAAGTCTCCCTTCTAACATCAGAGTGCAATATGAGAGATGCTAGTGAAATCTAGAATCCAAACAGATTTCATCTGACTCTCTTAGGCATCTACCTGATGTTAGGGCTCTTAACAAAAGCCCATAGAGTTCAGTGGGACCCAAACCTCAAAATATTTTTCTTTCCCACAGCCATGCTGCTGGCTTCCTCCACTGCTGCAAATTCAAATGAATGCTCTTCATGCCCACACCAGCAACGTGTGTCTGCATTTTCAGGAATTATATCAGTATTAGCATGCATTTCTAGAGTTCCTGTTTTTGCAGTATGTGAAGACCAAGTCAATCTCCAGTGCCCTCCGTTCATGGCTTTCCAGGTATGAGTGTGCATATAAACTAAAAGTACTTTTGTTTAGTTTATTAGTGCAAAGTCACAGGGACTTCTTGAGCTCCACCTTGTGACTACTTTGATGTAAAGCAAAATTCTTCCCTGCACGGGAAGACTTGCCTTGCTGCCACAGAAATGGTAACCTCAGCCATGCAGAAAGAACCAAAAACGTTCGGGATAACACCCAAGAAAACTCCCAGACTTAAGCTTCTGAACACTAACTGGAGCCTTTAGCTCACACATAATAAGAGGCGATTGTTAAACACCAAGCACAGATTTTTATTTTCCTGGTCTTATTTTCTTTGGATATACAGATTATGCAAACAATGAACGTGAACAAGTGCTGATTTTTACAAAACTAAGAAGGATGAGTGGGGCTTGTATTTCTGTGTAACTCCAAGAATAACCGAACCCTGAACTGATACAGCATGAAGCAGGAAAATAAGTAAGTCTCATTTTTTATGAGCCAACTGAAATCAAAAGGGGCAGTGTGATGTGGTCGATCAGTGTAGCTGACTAACAAGATTAAGCATGTCTGGCAATAATCTTTTGGTTTTGAATATTTGTATATATATATTTTAGGTCAAATAAAAATATCTAACATTCTACTAGGGGTTATTGGGGTCTCAAGCAAACTCACTTTTCAAAACTGCTAGCAAAGAAAGCTTCATGAAAACCAACTTGTTATCATATAACAGCTCTGACTTCCAATATTGTGTACGGACATTTTCACTCAAGCTCTTATACCATGTTTTAAATTCTCCAAATACATTCAGACACACAACAGCTGGATTTTTAGGGTGCCTTAAATACTGACAGACAAAAATTGTACACATATGTCCCAACTCTAGCAGCAATCTCACTAGGACCCTGGCTTGGACAGCAAAGACCAGAGATGATGATGTGTCAACAGTGACCTCAGATTTTAGCTGGGGAAACTACGGTGAATAGCGAAACAGCTTGCCCAAAATGACTCAAGAACAGTGACAAAGCTGGGAAGGGAACCTAGGCCTCTTGCTGAGCTCTTCTTTTGCTCTGTCACAAGCCACATTTACAGGTAGTGCATTTGTGTTTGTGGAAAGGGTGAAGAAAGGTATGGCATGAATCGTGTTGACAATTCCTTAGTTTGGGGTCAGACTCTCCTCTCATTTATGCCAAACGGATGCAAGAGTCAATGGAATCACACCACTATGAAATATAAACAAAGTAACATTTATAGACTGATGCCTCCACCAGGGTAAATCTGGATATAAGACATCCATTTTCCAGGTGAAATCTTTGCCACAAGTCTCAGAGAGCAACAGCCTACTTACGCAGCCTCTGCCCAATGCCACTCGCCGTAACTGAAGTCTCTGATTTCTCCAGTACCCACACAAATTGGACTCCATTGTAAACATTTAAAAATAGGGGAGGAAAAAAAGAAGACGACTCACCGAATTTGGGGAAATGCTTCCTGGTTGCAGGCCCATGCACGCCAAGGTTTTAGCAAGCTCTGCTGAGTTCACCCCACAGTTTGGTGCAACATTTGCTTGGCATCGGATGTGGACGTTCATTTTACAGACTGACAGGGGTGATGGCAGGGGTGGAAAGTAAAAGCAAAGGAACAATTAGAATACCTTAGAAGGATTTATTGCTGAGAAATAACTTAGCAAAGGACTGTTCTACTTCAGGAAATACACTGACCTGACTCTACCCTGGGTCTGAACAAAGAGTGTATGTTTGCCACTGATATCAGCAGAAACAAGATTAGGACTCATGTAAGAGAATAAACTCCTGAAAATCAGGTGAGCATACCCCAAGCCCTCCAAGTAGGGTGCTATATTATCTGAAGCTACTCATAAGCTCAAGTATGTTTGGGAGGTATAAAAATACCACTGCAGCCATGCCTACAGGTAAAATTAGGATTTATAATGCCATAGAATTAGCAACAAACTTCCCCTGCATTTGCAGATATCTAATTTTAGAGATACATTGTTTAGTGGGAAACTAAAATCCTTCTTGCTCTCACTCATGGACACACATACACCCTCTTGTGGGAGATGAAGGCAAGCAGAAATTGTTTGTTACCTACACAACTTTACAGTTTGGATCACTGAAACAAAACCATAAATATGTTTCGTCATCAACAGTGTGACAGAGTTTAGTCAACCTGTGGCAATGACCTTCTTTTCCTTGGATGACTTTTGCTCCCTTATCTAATTAAGATAGATAAGGAAAAGCCTTCAGCTAAAGAGAAAAATTAATGCAGGAAACAGCAATACCCAAGAATATTTCCAACAATGTAAGTTAAATAGAGCTGTGCTGAGAGTGAATTAGTCCTTCTGGAAATCTGAGACTGGAAAGTAGATCAGCATTTTTGTAACTCTTGTAAAGATGAATATTTATCGCTTGGCCTTCTCCCGAAGGTTGCACAAATCACGCTCACACAGTGCATCAAGAGTCTAAAAATATATATAATTTTGTGAAAAGACTACATTAAGAAGCTGCTCACTTTTACACTGTAGGCCCTGTCGCATAATTCCCCAGAGCAAGGAACCGCAGTGGTCACAGAAAGTTGGGACTTTGTAGTTGTGGACACTGAACTTATGAGGAATGTTGATTCCAAACCTCTGTTCAGTCACCTGAGGCACCAAAAGAAAAGCACAGATTTACACATTCAAGTATACATATAAACCAATGTTCATTTACATACTGACATTTAACTGGAGAACTACGAAAATAATTCCAACTCAGAAAACATCCTAATTCATCACTTCACTGAGATGTATTGTAAGAACACTGACTGAAATCTCATCTGCACAGAATCTGTTCTAGTTTACTTGCCTGGCAGGCTAGAATATCTGACCAAGCAGATTTTAAAAAGGGCTGCCTAACCAATTTTAAATTCTTAAAAAAACCTTAGAATTAGAAAGCATGGATTACCTGTCACAAACCTATCATATTTAAGAACCAAATATAAATTGTTAGCTACTGCACTTTGTAACTAACTAGTTTTCAAATGATTAACTTGCATACTATGTGCGAACATTTAACTTTATGTCAAACTGTTGATTTCATTAAATTCAGTATTGAATAGTTTTCCCAGCTCCTCCTAACATTCTCGTTTCTTTTCTCACCCTCCTCTTTCATTTCAGGCCCACATTTAGCTTTACAGCATGCTCTCATCCCCTTTTTAACCTTGTTCTTTTCCAACTGTGAATCATTCAGATCTCAAAGGCACCTTAGAAAATGTTACATCAGCTGAAGGAACCCATTCCCATTTAATTTCTTCATTACTTTCTAATTTGTGTCTCAACAAGCAGCTGCTGGAAGGGTGACAAGGGGAACCCATCGCTTAGCAAAAGCTAGAGGGGCTACTGAAACAGTGAGTTTAAAGCGAGTGGTGCCTCCTCACCTCTGTCTTCTTTTAAAGTAGCTTAGATATGTTATAAACCATTCACAATCCTAAAAGGGGGGGGGGGCAACACAACACTAACCATTAAACTTGCACTTTAGCCTTAAGCATTTTAACTTATTTTCATCTGGTTTGGCAAGGGGTCATTATAAGAAGTCTAGCTGAGCAATTCTGAGTCAAGAAATAATGAGGAAAGGCAATTGCTAGCATGCACTGGAAAGAAGGTTTCTGCATAGGATACAACAGAGCTACCTCTCAATTAAGAAAATTTCAGTTGAATTTTCCTCAAAAAGTTATTAAACAATTTCCAGTTATAGAAATGAGATGCAAGGCACGGTGCAGTTTCAGGTGGGGATGTTATTCCTGTCAAATACAGCCAAAACTAGCACAGAAGAAAGCCTTCGAAACACAAGTTATGCAAGGGTTTCTTTATTACAACATAAATAGTTTCATAGAGTAAAGGTGTGGCGCAGTGACTAAATGGGCACTTAAAATTACCAGAAAAGAAAAAGAAAAAAAAAAAAAAGGCATAACAAAGAGCAGTGGTTGGATTTTAATGCCAGGAAAATCCACATTAAGAATTGGGCACCAAATTTTGATGATGACATGGTTAATCATAAAAGAAAATTAGCAAGGAAACAGTTGATTTGCTATTTCTTGATGTCTTCAGATGAAGACTCTTCCTAAATTATGTGGTAGTCCAACCAGTTAGTGGAATTAACAGAAGAACAACCAGATGATATTACACAGCCTATATAATATCATAATGATAGGGATATCTGTCCCTATCATTCTTCCTCACTTTTAAATCCACAAATGAGGGTAACACAGAATAGGTTCTATGACAGGAAAATGCCCAGACAATCCTGAAGGTTCACAAATTATGATGACCCAAAACAACAAACACAACTTTACCTTGAGATCGTTCTTGTTAGTATTGTTTTGGCACGTGCAAGCTGTAACAATTAGATGATGGCAGCGCTTGTGTACAACACAGGTGCATACTAGGAAATAAAAGAGGCATGCTGAAAAGAGCTTTTGAAAGACTCAGAACATATCACCCCATCAGTTGGTTTCTTTAAGGCTCAGTTATATTACCAGTACACAGTAAAAATGTGAAAAATAATCAGGGTGGCTCAGAATTTCCAGAATCTCCTAACAAATCCGGAGATTTCTCTCCAACCCACTGCAAAAGAAATTTTGCACCAAATCATCCATATAGACTAGAAAATAGCTGCCATAAAATATGGGTGATGCACACAGAAACAAGTGTAAAATGAACCCCCCCAAAAATGCTGTTGTAATTATCCTGTGGTATTTTACACAACACACACAAACAACATGAGAGAACACAGGTCTGAGATATCAAAAGCCATCCCTACATCTCAGTGGCATGTCTGTTCCACTGGATATCCAAATGAGTGCCGTCCAGGTTAGTTTGTTAGGTTCAGAGCAATCCTTGGATCTGGGAGGCTGGATAACTGCAGCAGAACGGTGCTGTGTCTAGGCTAATCAGCTAGTCCCCATCAAGAGGGCTAATTAGCCCTAAAGCACAGCTGGGCTCTCTGCAGCTCTGAAGCTGGCTTGGCTGGAATGAACTTGGATTCCTCCACTCCGTAACCCTGCGTGCACCGTAGCCACCGCTAACAGCCATAGCTACTGATTACACAAGGAGATTTTTGTAATGGAAAGCGTAAGTTGCAGATGTGTTGCAGGGTCCCACACTATTCTGTCTGCTGCTGACTCAAGCTTGCATTTGCAAGGGTCTATCAGTAACATTCACTTCCACCCAGAGATTTTATGCAGGATACCCATTTTGTTTACATGCAGCTTCCTTTCACATCAAGACTCCAGTGCCCTATGATATTGCAAAAGAAACAGCCTGTGTTAGAAGGCCTGAGTGACCATGCACTCGTGAAGCAAGTAGTTCTGCTACCTACATTGAAAAAGGGAAAGGAAGAACAATAATTAAGTGCAAACAAGGACCACATACATCTATGCAGCCATTCAGCCAAAACATGCATTCAGACAGAAGCGCTGCACCAGGCCACGACAACGCCCTTTGAAGTCACATCCCCAGTTTCACTTTGTTTAGCTACAAAAGGAGAGAAAGGAGGAGGGTGGCCATTCCAGCAGGGTATTTTGTGTTTCAACACCAGCTGGACACTGTCCTGAAGGGACGTTGGGTCTCTCAAGCCTAGCCAGGTGTTGCACGTACTCAGTAACTCAGTGGATCTGTACAGGACGAAAACTATGGGTGAAACACAGCAACTGGACCCCTAGGTGTTTGCATGAGCATGGGGGATTGCTCCTGCATGCATTCAAGCCATCAGACTGAGAGCTGCTCAAGTGCACAGCTTGGTCTGGCTGAGGAGGAAGATGAGCGGTGACTTCAGAGAGGCTTGTAACCACAGCATGTCCCAGCAGCATGGGGAAGCGCTCCTGTGACAGCACATCCTACACACACCCAGTGCAGGAGCAGGGCACCTTACCTTGACACTGGTATCCCTGCTTCCCAAACACGCCCCTGTTCAAAACAAAACACGAACAGAATTTAATAGCAGAAAACCAGCCTTCTCGTAGACCGTTTACAGAAAAGAGAGCCAAAAGGCAAGAGGATCCCAAATGACCAGATCCCTGGGCAAAACTGCCTGGCAATAATGGTGCAATTCAGTATGGGGGTGTATGAGCATAGCAAAGCACAGCAAGGGCCAGAGCTCACAGTGCAAGGCTGTCAATGTGCATATATTATTCCTCAAATTCCCCCGCACTCTAGTTTCTGAAATATTTCGTTTTATTACAACACACACCACACTTATTAGACTGATCCCAACAGCCCACACCCTGTTATTATCTCTCCCACTCTATGCTCTTTTGAGACGTATGTAAGTTCTTCTCCATGCTCTGCCTACTCCCCCACACATATCATCCCACACCTTACACCTCTGATGGCTTTTCTGTTCTCAGGCATTTTCTCTAGTTTTTCGAGCAACTGCTTTTCTCATTGTAATCTCAAAGCTCCACTCAAGCTAACATCTGTGGTCTTTTTTTTTTCCCAAAATAATATTTGCACTTAGAAGCAAGGAACATTGTCCTATCCCCACACTCCCAGTTGGCTTCCATCATCCAACCTACACATCAGCTCTGGCCTCTCTGCAGTAGACTCCAGTTTGCAGTGTAAATGTACCCTGGTAATCCTGGTGGCTATGGGGAGTCACTTTGGTAGCCCTTGGTGAAGTGCTGGGTAACTGATTCAGCATCAGGGATGGCATGTCAGCCCCCAGAACGTAAAGGGTCAGGAAGGTCCCCACCACTGCTTTTGAGCCATTCTTACCAGATGAACTCCCTGCAGTGCGAGCAGTACGTTGGCTGTCGCAGGTAGGTAGCCATGAATTTGTGCCCGTTCACCTGATGCACTCGCCTTCGCATCGCCCGCTGGCGTTTCCGAGTGAGGTTCTTAAAAATTCGATCCCTCTGGAGGGTTCCTATGCAGGAAAAACAAAAAGCAACAAAACATTAGCACTATTGTGCACAATGGGTACCCCACTTTTTGCTATGGCACAAAATGCTTTAAAAGGCCACGATTACATCCCTGGTTTAGAAGTTGGATGATTAGGGTCTAGCCCAAAGAAAGCATCTGGGACAGGCAACAGAGTAAGTTAATTGCAAAGGCCACATTACCTCAAAATTACATTCTTCATCTGGAAATAACTGCTGCTTCCCATCTGCCTCTCGCTCCTCTCCCTTGTTGAGACATGTCACTAACCCATCGATTCACAAGGTGTAAGCAGACCAGAAGCTCAAGGCTAATGAGTTATCACAACTCACAGCTCTTTGGGCAATAACTTCCGAAAACATGACTGCATGCAACTGACCAACCAGCCCCGTGG
The DNA here is from genome assembly GCA_013399115.1 of Anseranas semipalmata. Taxonomy (NCBI): domain Eukaryota; kingdom Metazoa; phylum Chordata; class Aves; order Anseriformes; family Anseranatidae; genus Anseranas; species Anseranas semipalmata. The sequence goes on from VXAA01006385.1 coordinate 330,101, forward strand.
GGTGGTGCCGAGCCAAAGCCATCGCTTGCTTGCTGAATAGTGTTTATCCACCTTCAGTATCCTCTTGCTACGCTTCAGTATCACCACTTGTAGTGATTTTGCTGTTTGTTGTTTGGTATGTGCCATTTTCTGCTTTCTTTAAAGGGCTCATTTGCCAAAGGGTAGACAGTATTTTACAGTTCTAGAGAGCAACACCCCAGGAGCTGTTGGCATCGACAACTCAATCATCTCAAAACTACTATTTTTTTTTTATATACTGGGTTTAGTTCAGCCATATAACAATTTCCAAGTAAAGCTCAGTTTACACAAAACAAGTCATCTTAAAACACAGAAACACAGAACTGAGCTGTTGATCAAGAAAGCCATTCACATACAGCAGCAGACATCTGCCAAGCATCACAGCCATCTGGTTTCTGGGATCCTTGCACAGACCGAGGCAGACTCATCTGAGCTTCCCAGATCAAAGCCTCATCTGGGCCACACTTGCCTCAGAAGAAAGAAACGAAAGTTGCAGTTTTCAGGTTAGTTGCTTTCCAAAGGATAGGATCAGGCCCTGCTAACAAGTGCATCCTGGGGACACACGCTGGGGTCTGCTGCAGGAGAGCGTGCACCAGCGCGCTCGGGACGCCTGTTTCGAGGGCAGAATGCTGCAAGACAAAAGCCGGCGACTGCCAAACCCCTCTGCACGGACGTAATGCCACAGGAAGAGGCAGGCGGTCTGTAAGCTTCCCAGCCCTCTGATCATCATCCCGCAGCAGCTGATCGGAGCAGTACCCAAACACAGCTGGTACTGTACCACTTCATTTACCCATAAAAAGGGGGCAGAGCATTTCCCTGCTTTCAACTAGCTTTGTTGATTAACTGCTATAAAAAAAAAAAATAATAAAGCCAACAACCTGATCAAGGCTTGAAGTGTAAGAGTCCCACATCACAGGCGTATTTCCTCATCCTTTTTGTAAGAGTGGAGATAAGGGAAGCCGTCCCGCCAGTGCTGAAGCCAGCCACTTCAAAAGGATGCAAGCCACATGATGTATTCCTCTCCGCGTTCTTGCCACGCAGGTTTTGAAGCAAAGCCAGCCATAAAGCTCAGGGTTTTTTTCTGCTGCATTCTCCCAGCCATTTGTGCATGCCTCCCTTCCATAGGCACTAACTGGAAACTTCACACCCAATGATTTAACTGTGACATGGAGCTCGGCCTGACTGTAAGACAGCTTGCATTTATTTTTAAAATGGAAGCACACTATAAATTAGGATTTTCCCATTAAAACAAAAAGGGATGTGGTATGGCTCATCCAAGCACTTACAAGAAACCTGCCTTCTTCACTGCTGAGCTTCAAGCAGTTGCTCAGAGAGAGCGCTGCAGGGAAGTGCTTAAATGTGTGTTTAATTCTCACTGAAGTCAACAGGACTCAAGGGACCATGGGAATTGCCAAACTGAAGCAGAACATGGGTCCATCCAGTTCAGCATCCTGCCTCCGTCAGTGGGCAACCAGGAACACATGACAGCAAGATGGAGGAACCATGCAGCTGTGAGATAATTTGCCTCTTTCCCCCACACAAGATGTCATTTTGATCTCCAGAAGTGAGAGCTGACGTGCGGAGGTTTAATATCCCTTCCAAACATTCAATCATCACTGCACAATTTCAATAGCCTTGTTATCTACTGTAGAAAACATGGCTGAGGAGAACTTCAAGAGGTCAACCAGTTCACCCCTCTTCCCCAAACCAGGAAGCCAGTTCCTTCACTGAGCCCAAGCTTCATGTGAAAGAATAAAAAATTAAAAATTAAAAAAAAAAAAAATTCCTTGCATTATTTTGGAATTTGCCCACCTCTAAATTCAAGTGCACATATCCTTTGTCAAGGTGTAAGCTTATGCCTGTTTTTCCGGATCAGGGCCAAAAACCTCAGCTGGCAAAGTATTATGTCTTGGAGCTCAGCACATACAGGAGAACTTCCAAGCAATGGAAAATGAAGAGAAGCGTTCGAGTGGGTGCTGAGCACGTAAGTGAATCCCCTAAAGCAGCAGCCCAGTCACCAGCGTGCTTTAGAAGCCCCGCAGCCGATGCCCTTAAGTTCGCGCGCTCCCGTTTACCAGTTTAAGAGCACGTGTCCCCAGTTTAGCTCACGCAGGCTCTGCTCGTTACGGCTCCCCTTGGGGACCAGCACGGGACAAACGCCCCCGCCCGGTGCTCTCCCCAGGGCCAAGAGCAAGCCGGCCCCTCGCACCGCCACAGGGACCAGCACACCTCACAGCTGCAGGAGACCATCCACCACGGGGTCTGGTTGCTCCAAATATACGGCCCCATCCCACAGAACAAATCCCTCCCTCAGGGGGCTCGGGCGCTCACCGATCCCACACACTGCGCCACGGAGCGGGTGAGTTCACCCCTCCGACAGCAAGGCCCAAGCGATTTTGAAATGGTGGAACATCATTACTGCCTTTTGTATCTTTTTTGTATCATTACACATTACAGGGCAGCCAGCGCTCAGCCCCGTGCCGGCGGTGTCACAGGGCGTAACGTCACTGCGGAAGCTTTTCTGCTCACGGTCTCTGTCCTGGAGAGTTTCCTACAGAGCATATGTTTTCTGCTCATGTGCAGGCAGGGCTCTGCGAAACAAAGCAGCTCTAGACCACTTTAGGAGACCCAGACTTTTAAAAGCCTCTAATTTCTGGTAAAGCAACAAACCACCACGAATGGTTCGGATGTCCACAGACTGCTATAAAAACATGCAAGTAATTACTCCGTGAAGGGAGTTGTCTGCCTTCATGGGTAAATTTGGACGTCTATAACTATGGGGTATTCACTGTGCCTGGCTATGTGTAAAAGCGACTACAAAGCCAAATACCAAAAAGCCTCTTCCCCTTTCCTCCTCTCCACTCATGCCTAACACGTGTTTATGCCAGTGGAAATTATGCATGTGGAGGGAGAGGAGACCAAATAACCCACCGAGTCATCCGGGGACATCGGTGGGTGCTGGTGCCACGCTCGCGCAGCCAGCAGTGCCCTGCCTGCCCCCTGAGCTCGCCCCATCCTGCTGCCTGCACAACCCCCCTCTCCCTCTGCCCTTTGCATACCTTTAGGACAATTAAGCACAACTGATGTAACAAGGTTATTTATCCACACTGCTCAGTGCCACTACCCATTGCTCCTTCCAGCAAGCAGCCCCGGCCGGAGGTCAGCTCCTTGTCCTTCCTTATTACAGGAAGGACAAAGCAAGCTCTGCTGGAGAGACGCATGAATTCATTTCTCAACAAGCCTTTTTGGAACACTTTTTATTATTATTATTCCGAGGGCTTATTTCAGTTAAGTCCTTACAGTGGTGCTGTAACTACAGCAGCAAGACAAATGGAAAAGCTGCAGCACGAAGTGTTGTGCGGAGCCGCTGCTCACCTCGGAGCAGCTGAAGCTTGTTGGAGCTCAACTAACAGAAATCAACCTCACCACCACTGCTGTAACGCCGGCACTACAAAGGCCATTCGGGCACACGAGGCTTTCTAGTGCTATACTCCAGCACACGTCAATAAAGCTTCCCTTTGAAAGAAACAGATATTCAAAAAGCAACGTAAAAAGCCTTAAGCAATAATGCTAAAAGATTAAAACTTAACTAAGCCTTTCTTATTCGTAGCAGCATGCGTGCTATCCCGTGCTCCCCTAGGAGCACTCCAGGCAGGATCCCGCCGCACCGAGCGACACGCAGCGCGGAGAGTTGCCCAGCCACGGGACTCCCTGGGCTGCCAGAAGCAAGCCGGTGGCCAGCGGCTGCAGCGCGCGACCCCTCGCCGCTCGCCAGCACCGTGGCATGGAAGAACGACCGCAGCGCTCGGATCAGGCTGAAGGCCCGCCTAGCCCGTGTCCTAGCAGCCCGCAGTGGGAGGGTTTAGGAAACGAACACAAACATATCAAGTAAATGGGAGGATGGAGGGAAAACACACACCCATCCCTTCCAGCCATCAGTGGTGCAGGAGATCTCTCAGCACTCACCTAACAGCAGGCTTCTTCCTGTTTACTGAAAATAAACAGAGGCTAAACCCACATGTTTACTTTCCAAGCTGGAAAACTTACCTTACGAAAAAATCCCTTACAAGGACTAGGTGTCATTTAACCAGGAGTTTTATCATCATAATCCCATGGATGGTCAAAACCACAAGAAGCCTTAATAATTAAGACATTATAAACACAACGCAGTGTTGAAGAAGCTGATAGCTCAACTCTGAAATGAGAAAAGGATTTAAAAGCTACGACCTAAGGTTATACTTCCATTGCTGACTGTTCTGCTTCCCCAGTAGATGTGCTGTAGGTTGAAAGCCTTTCCTTTCTTAAGGACTGCAAAGTTTTCCCTTCAGTTCACCTCGTAAGTTACCTGGACGTGTGAATCTGCCCAAGGAGAACAGCCACATCCACAGAAAACTTCTTAACTACATGGGGTAGCAGTTCTCTTTCACTTCACGTCCAGCCAAGCTTCTGTCCTCCTGCAGTTTCTATCAGTCTGTGCATGAAAACAGATCGGTTCAAATCCCAGTAGAGGCTTATTGCAAAGCAAACACGTGGCACACCAAACAAAGCTTGAGACTTATGTTTGAGCCAGCTGCTGCTTTCCCCTCTGAAAGTGGGAGAAGTTTGGTACGAAGACCAGAGGAAGAACTAGCTTGTGCTGGCAGGACTGGGGTGTCTTCTACCAGCACTTGACAGAAAAGCCATTTTAATGGGCAGTTCATCTTTTAAGATGCCACCCAGTCAATACTGTCTTAAAGAACAAGAAGGAATAATAATGCTCTGACTCCAAAAAATACTTTTCCCACTCATAAGTATGAAACAGCATTCTCAGCAGTCTTGGAGATGCACAGAACGTGGAACCATCCTTGCCCCAGACAGAGCACCAAATCGCACAGAATTACGCACTCACGGCAAGGCCTTTGTTTCTCATCCACGTGCTGAAGCAGGGCAGACCCACCTTCCTTGTTCTTCTGCCCAGTTTAAGACAAACTCAGCTCAGCTCTCACCCTCAGTTCTAAGTGATCAGCAGCATCTGGGTATCGAGGCTGGATGATGATTTTTGAGTGCAGCAGCAGCGAGAACGGGATCAATGAAGTTCAATCAACAGTGTTAGCGAGCATGACAGCATTCAGCTATTACTGTAAATCCCATCACAAACTTATTTCTGGAGTCACACAGTGACGCCAAAGCTCTGGCGGCAACAGCAGGCGAGGAAGAGATCGCCACGCTGAGCAGGCACGTCTCGAGTTAGCACCAGGACCTTTGGGGGGAAGTTCAGCTGCCTTTGCAGTCTCTTGCATTTGGATGTAGCAGTGCCAGGGCCACGGCGACAGCTCTGCTGAGCTACAGAGACCAGCACGTGGCTGCCAAGGGGCCACCCACACGTGTGGGAGGGAAGAGGGCTGAAAAGCAGAAGGCAGAGCCTAGTGCTAAGTAAGGCTCAAGGAGGAATAAGCTGCTTTTTATCTCTTTGCATAAGTCCTGTGAGAACGTGAGAGAGGAGGAAGAAGGCAGCTTGGGAAACTTCAACCCACCAACAAGGGTGTATTCTGCTGCCACTTGGAGTCTACAGACCAGCTATGAATGCTGTAGAGGTTATTTTGCGTAGTTTTAATCATGATTGCCACACAGCTTTTCAGACACACACAGGTGCATTTCGGAAACACGATTCTCCACATCTGTTTTCACAAATTCTTTCTGGGAAATTTTTTTTGAGAAGTCTGCTTGTGGATGTTGACAGTTACGAAGCAAGGCACTACAGCATGGCATGCAAGGCTGCAAAATATGAATGGAAAGGCTTTTTCATTCATTTCTTAGCGAGTAACAGTGAAGAGCAAACGAGGTATGGAGAATAATGAAAGATTTCAACGAACAAGAACAACCCCATGCCACAAAAGACCAGGTTCTGAAATGGAAATCACTCCATGCCAGCCAGTTCGTGCTTTCCAGGCCACAGGCTGCAGAAAAGATGCTGGCTGCCAAGAAGGATGTGTTTGATGGGACAGGCACTTCCCTGTGCTTCCCTCTCCCTTCTCTTCGCAGCCACACCACTGTGAGAGAAGGAAAAGGACAGCTCCATTTTTGCCCCTATGTGTGTTTCTCCGCCAACAGCAAGAAACGCTTTCCTTAAGCTCATTTTATCTTTCTATCTCTGCAAGTTTTTCCATTACTTTGGAGATGGTAACCTCACGATACTTGTTTGAAAGAGACACCAGGTTGGGGTGATAACAGCTTCAAACTGCCTTAACATGCACAAAGAGGAGATGCCAGGTGAGAAGGTTTTTATTTTAAATTGGAGGAGGAACTTGGTAGACGGCAGATACCTGGAGCCCCAAATAGGCCCTGTAGCTGGAAGGCTCACTCATATCTGTGCCTGTGCCCAGCAGGAGGCACACAATAGCCATGTGGTTCGGAAAAGCAGGATAAATTAGTCAGGTCACATCCAGCAAGATTACAGGCAGGAGCTTCCCTCCGGCTGCAGCTGAACGTGATCTCCCAGCTGCAGCCCCACGGCTACCTGCTCCCGATGGATTCCCCTCCCCAGCCTGTCGGACCTGCTGGCGGGACTCCCTGCGCGACCACAGCCCAGTCCTGCCACGCTGACCCGGGCTAGAAGCAGGCAACAGCAAAGGAAACCCCTCTGTGACCAAAAACTGAAGCTGACCCCCACGAGCACTGAGAAATAGGCGGCAGGAACTGCTTCCCCTCCCCAGCTGCAGACAGAGCAGCACATCTGCTTGTCGTCTCAGTTTTACCGTAAGATGGGGAAAATCCTCCTCCTTACCTGAAGATGTACAAATAATACTAGTACCTTGTATTTCTTACTGCATCACTCATTAAAGACTTAACGAACCGATTCCTCTCTCTCCTCCCCTCGCCAATTATACTCATTATTATTTCCTTCTGCTTAGGCAAGTGAATTTCCATTGTAAAACCTCCTGTTAGTCCTTCCCACCTATTAAACCAAAGAGAAAAATGTTGAGATGTGATTTATTAGGGAAGGAAACCATTTAAATATATTATTCATTAAAAACAGGAAAATAAAACTAACAAAGCAACTTTGATCTTTTCCATGATTCATTCACGCACCAGAAGCCCTCCGTACCGTAAGTTTTAGAAGATTTCAAACTACGCTGCACTGGCTAAAGAGCCCAAGCAGTACTAATGGAGTGACAGCATTTATAGGTCAAAGTTACCAGCACCTGTGCAAAATCCTTGAGAAACACATAATTGGCATGCTGGGCAAACAGCAGGGAGATCCTGAACTTTCCCCTGGTCCCGACGCCTCGGGGCTCGCGTGTGTTGTAACAACCAGCAACTCGTGCTCGTAGGTAGCTCGGGAGGAGGTATTACAACACGCTGTGAGGAGGCCCTACCTGCACGGGAAAGCACGAGTTCCAAGTTGCAGCTATTTTTAACTAGATGCAGTTTAAAGCTATTTTTAAGTAGATGCTCTAGGGACATCCTTCTTCAAGGCTGTGCGACCAGCTTCAGAATCAGAATCAGCCAGGAGTGGTTACACAAGGTTTTACACACAAGGAAATTCGCTTAAAATTCGTGCCTTTATGTTTAAGCAATGCAACTTTTCCAGGGAGATACAGGCTTAACATCTGTCTCAAACAGGGGGCACCAGAAAGATGCTCTTTATGTAACATGAGACAAAATGCATAAAAAAGCCAGGAGGAACAGAAAGCCTGTTGAAATGGGAGTACCAAGCAGCTTGTATCCAGAAGGACCCAAAGTCTTGCAGCAATTCCACAGATTGCAACCACATTACTCAACATTGCAGCCGTCCCTGGGATAAAACCTCAAGTTTCCTTACTAGGGGCATGGCACCTTTCAGTGGGAAAGCAAACTCTAACCAAAAGCACAACTGGAAGAAATTAATTGGGAGAGCTAACTAAGTTGGACAAGTTACTTAAACGCTCCCCTTTTTCTGCTGTCGGGGCTGCCAACTGCTGTTGTGCAGCAGAGATCCCCAGTGCCTCAGCCTTTCCCAAGTCTTCAACCAGCTTTGTACTCCCTTGGAGGGATGACCGACGCCTGAATCAGCAGCAGCCTCCCTGCAGTAGCTGGATCCTCCCGGCCGACCGGTCACCCAGCCGCACAGCCCCAGCCCCAGCGGTCCGGCCCGTACCCGGCTCTGACGGCACAGCCGATCCCTGCTACTCTCGAGATTTCCACGTGGCAGCTTGCTAATAAGTTCTCTAATTGCAACAGCCTTAAAAAGCAGGTTGTTTACCACGTCGCTCTCCCACGCAGATTCCCACACGCCATGGGCTGAGCAAAATGCTGCCACAGCGAAGCATTTGTCAAAAAATAAATACATTCAGCCTCTTGTATTCCAAGCTTATTGCTACCATGAAGATACTTGCCAAAAGGGAGCACCTCTTCTCATCAGGAGGGTCCCACCTTGGAAATGTGGCAAGGAAGTGTTCTGTCTTCAAGTGCCCAGCCTCGCGATAGCGTTTGGCTTCATTTCACAGCCCGTGAAAACACTTCTACAGATGGCACGGACCATTACGGCTCTGCCCCACGCCACTGTACTGGGTCTGGCTGGGACAGAGTTAACTGCACCTGCCCCAGTGCCCCCCAGTGCCTCCCAGTGCCGATTATTATTCCCCAGAGGGATTTCCTGGAGGGCTGTGGGCCGGGAGGAGCACCGCGTTCGGAAGAGACAGCCGTCCCAGCCAGCTTCCCGTTCAGCTAACGCAGCTGGACATGACCTACCCCACCGCCCCATCCCTTCCCCAACAGGGTATTCACACTGCAATAGATATTTCTCCATTTCTGAGACACATTTCTGAGATTTCAAAAGCAGATGTCCACATGGGGAGGGCGTTGCTTGCCTTGGCTCCGGATCTCTCTGCATGCAGAGAGGGAAGGGCCCCTGCAGGTTTCACCAGCTCTGTCACAGCCACCAACCCATTTCATTCTCACAAACGGATGGCCCTTTCCACAAGGTGTAAGAGCAGCAGTAATGAGGCCGTATTCTGCCTCCCCGAGGGCTCTCCCATCTCACCCCTCTCGCCTCATGAACATGCAGAGGTGGGTGAGCGGGAAGAAAGTCACTTTCTCCAACAGCTTCTGATAGACTCCTAAGTCTGCAGCTCCTTTCATCTTCTTCCCAGCGCCTCATGGAGAAGGAACTTACGGGGAGGGAATTTGTTTAGGCTCAAATGGCAAGAGATGAAAGACTACTTACACTGATTTAAGCAGTTCTTCCCCCATACAGCAGCACCTTCCAGCACCCCCCTCCACATAGCCACTTCTCAGCTGGATCAGTTCCCAAGCTGGTTTGCCATGCACCCTACAAACAGGTGTGTTGGCACGAGGTGAGGCGTGAAAACAACTGGGGAGGAAAATAAGCCAGACTTGATTGTGCCTGCTGTAGGATCTGTGTCACTAGCACCCAGGCTTTGCAAGCATCCTGACAGCGTAGCCCAAAGCCTTGCGTGCTGCTGGACTCAGCCCCGCGTGCCCACGCACAGGATGGAGGGTGCCTGGACAGCTGAAGGGTGCGATGGCCCTGATGAGCAACATGTCATCAGCCCTTCTGGACACGACACTGGCACCTCTCTCTGAAGGACTTGTTTTTCTCGCCTTACCCCACATTAGCAGGTGAAATACAGGACCACAGACAAGGCAGGTAAAAATAGGTGTAGGACCAGAGGCCCCAAATTCTTCACCCATCCCTTAAGTGCTCTGAGCTGTGCAGGCTGGAGGTGGAACGTCCTTCTCCGCCTTTGGCTGGTCTGCAAGCATGATTGCTATCAGAGTCTGCACCATGAACATACAGGAAGGCCAAATTTTAGACACAAATTTCAGCGCTTCCTGACATTTGAGAGTTTGATTTTGTAACTTTACTGATATCCTTCACATGAAAAGGTTTTTATTTTTAAGATGATTTCTAAACAAAGAAAAGCATCCCTGAAAACAAAGTTGCACCCACTGGAAGGGCAGCAGCCCTCCCCTGGCTCACCAGCACGGCTGTCCTCGCTCCCTGGAGCCGGCCGAGAACACCTCGGGGAAAAGGGCTGCGCTCTGCTGCGCAGATCCGACGGAGGGGCACGCTGGCTCAACAAGCTTTACACTGAGACGGCAGAACAGAGCTGAGAGCCTGGAATAAAAAATTGGTTCCGGATTCTGGCTAGAAACAGCTTTGTTGGTCACAACTCTTCCACTGGGGAACCCGGGAGCATCCCTCTCACCCATAGATGGATCTACCTGCCCTTACCAAACCGCCTCAGTCCCGTACCTGGCAGCAGCAGCAGTGTCGGCGGTGCCAGGAGGAGCAGTCACCTGGGTGGGAACACGCACGTGGTTCCACAGCCCTCAAAGCCACGCTGACCTCACGCAGTTTTTCCCAGAAGCTCACAAACGGGTATATTTTCCCAAAGGCAGCAGAAGGCAGATGGAGGCTGCAGAGGCTCTCATCCCTCCCACCCTCTCCTCTGCCAAGCTTGAGGTCACCCTGGCAAAATGACATTAGGATCTTTTCGTTCAAAGCCGTATTTTGATTCAGCATCTCATTCTGGAAAACAACTGAATCATTTCAGCTGAAGCATTCCAGAAAACAAACATGAACCAGCTGGCACTAAACCCCATCAAACCCAGCATTTCAAGCTGCGAACACTCAGGAACAGCCCGAAACGGGTGTATAAATTGTGAGCATTAGGAATCACCTCTGAAAGCACCACGAGAAGACAAGCTCTGCTTACCACAGCTCAGCACCAGCTCACCTAAGGCTGAAGACCCCATTCTGCTTGGCTGCCAGCAAAAGTTCTCCCAGAAAGGTTGCTATCTCATCTTAGAAAGCAAATTAAAGGGTAGAGAAGACGGGAAACGCTACGTTAGAAGAAGTGTGGGCCCATTTAGGGTTGCATGTAGGTGGCACATGTCTCTATACTTCTTTCTACTTTGTTACCTGGCGCATCCTCTAACGCCGACAGGCCCAGCGGATCTGCTCGCGCACCAAGTCCAACGCTGCCCCACGTCTCAGGGGCTTCTGGGTGCCTCACAGCCTCTCAACAGTTGGTGGAGGTGAGGTTAAAACAACAAAAAACCCTATATATATATATATATATAGTTTAATACATAAATGTACACACACACACACACACACACACACACACACACACACATATATATAGGTTTTTTTGTTTCTGCTACAGACTTACAGGGTGACCCTATGTAAATTACTTGGGCTTTTGGTCAGTAATTCACCTATTTCATCAGTCAGGTACCTCACGAATTGTGGTCTAGGGGAACACAAGCACAGCCACAAGGTGTGCTGATGTCCTGGGGCGCCCCCTCCATCCCGGCCCAGGGTGCGATCCGGGTGCCCTTGTCCACAGAGGACAAGCACCACGGGGCCGCATTCCCCAGCGCAGGGTGCAGCCGGGACAGGGCTGCTGGATCACAGGATCGGGGTCCCAACCTCCAGCAGCTTCGTGCTCTGCTCCTTTCAGCCCGCGTTTGCCAGTCTGCTTTGCTGCAGCACAAACACCCGCTCCGGCACAGTGCTGTCCTCCAAGGCCGAGCAGATAGATGTAAGCTCCTCTGGGAACCACCATCACTTCTTCCCGGAATCACGGTAAAATAAAGCAAAATAAAATCTCTGTTCCTCGTTACAGCCAGGAACATTGAAATCCCAGAGCAGATTGCAAGCTTGCATATTTATATTTAGGTTTTCGGAGCCTAGACAAAACACAGCCCACTGGAAGTAAAGTTAACCCTAATATTGCTGTTTGTTGTATTCTTACAGTCTGGCTATCTACACACTTGGCAGATCTCGGCAAGTCATGAGTGACTACCGAAAAATCTCCCAGCTTTAGATTTACTGCAGTACCCGTGGAGCTCAAATCTATCATGTTCCAGGAAATAAAGGTGGTCTTGTGACTGCACAACGGGCTGGGGGGCTGTTCATCTCCTGGATCTGCATTAGAGCCCCTCCATAACGTCAGGCAAAGCACCTCATTTCCCAGGGCCCAGATCTTCCAGCAGTCAAGAATAAGCAGATGGTTTTTTTCCCCCCCCACTGAAAACCTTTTTTCCTGTGAAAACTCATTATACAAAACTTGCCATTTTTCAAACGGAGGATAGTCATATGTGAGACGTAAGAATGCCAGGGTACAAAAACATTTGGGTTCTCTCTGCAATATTTATATTTGAAATTCAGTATGCAAAGTTTGAAGGCTTTCCTTTAAAAAAAAAAAAATTGTTCACGCTATCCTTCCACCATTACCAGTAATAATTCTTCATTATCCGCAAGCTTGCCCGTGTTATCTATCTTTCAAGGCTGGGCTGCCTCTCATCACAGCGATGCCTCCTCAAGCCACTGTAAGGCTCACCGGGGCAAACGCAAGGCAGTGCTAAGAAGATGCAGTGCAGCCCCTTTGCCAGCGGTATTTCATAGCCCAGAGGATGTTTCTCAGAACGCCCAAAGGCTCCTCCCTGCGAAATGGACCTCCAAGTCGTCCTTTGTGGTTGCCCTTACTTCAAAATTTTCTCCTTGCATCTTCAGTGTTGCTGAAAAGTTTTAACGTCCTTGTGCTTAACTCGTGGAGGCTTAGTGACAGTGGCAGGGCCAGTGCCACTCCCGCTGGCCTGGCTGACACAGCTCCTTTGGAGTGCCGGGGTGCAGAGTCTGACCTCCCAGATCAGCCTCTGGAATTGCCTTGTACTTTCTAACAACACTGGCTCCTTCCAGCAAGGCTGAGGATGCAGCAAAGGTCACCTGCCTCCCATGCAGAGATGCAGAGCATCCGTGGATGACATTCCTGGTCTCTATAAGGACGAAGTCTTCTCTAGGTGCACTCTGGGTGGATTTTTTTCCCATGGGACTCAACATTGTATTGACCTATTTCCATCTGGAAGAGTAGAGCTGAGCCAACGTGGAGTGCATCTGGAAATCCCTTGCCTGCAGCATGCACATATGTGACCAGCGTGAAGCAATCAGGCATTGGGAAAAAAAATTACAGGGGTATAGAAAAACCCTTCCCCTGCTGCCGTGTACCATGTAAGACTTTGTGCTAGCCATTAAAGACCTCCTTGTTCACAGACTGTGTACCTAAAACAACAACTTTTTTACCCTGTCCTGCACTGCTATTTCCTGCTTAGATCAGGAGGATCTCTGGGCAGTGTCTAATACATGCCTTAAAACTGCCCAGCTTGGGCTAGTAACCCAAAACAGAAGAGTTGCCCAACCAGCCGGCAGCTGAGAACAGGACATTTTTTCATTCTTGGTTCCTAGGTTCAAATAATGATTCCCTTGACTTTAAAAAGCAGGCTGAAAACAGTCATTACTGCAGTTTACAGAGGACCAGTAAACATCTTTTTTCTCCGCCTTGTGCAAGAAGCTAATAACGCATCTGCCGCAGAAGTTTGGTGGGGCTGAGGAGCCGCACGACAGTGCACAGCAAAGACCTTTTTAGCACAAAGGCTGCACCAGTTAAGACTTTAAGGCTGCAGGCTTTTACTGGTGCCTGTCTGAGGAAACGCTATTTCTTACAACAAAAACCATTTCACCTTAGAAAAATTTTTTTCTCATTTTAAGATTCTAAGAAAAACAACATCAGAAGACAAAGTCTGTGGCACTCGAGAACAAACCATCCCAAATACATCATGTGACAGCCGCAAACTAAAGAAACGTTTCCTGCTTTAGATGCAGGTTCAGGCTTCCTTGCTGCTGCAAAGCCTACCTACATTAAATATTTAGCGATGGGTGCTATATCTGCTCTACCAAGTCACTTGGCTTTTCAATATTCTCTTTGTTCTATTTCTTGCCCAGAACTCAAATTTTTCTTTGTCTTTCCTGACACTGAAAGAGAAAAAAAAAACACAACCATTACTTACCTCACAACACTGAAATTAAAACTGAACCTCAAGCCAGAATTATCACTTTGAGTGGCAACGTCAAAAAGAAAAAAGGCTAATTGCAAGAGTTCAAAGCACTAAAATAGAACCGCTTCATTTTCTACAGCGTTTGCTTCATTCATTAATCCAGTCAAATAATTACTTTGCGTTAATTTCATTAGCTTTGCTCAAAATGAAAACCAGCCAGCAGCAGGAGGGTGGCCAACCGAGGGCAGAGCAGCACGTCCTGCGGGCAAAGCTGCTGGGGGACGCGGGCGCTCGCCACGTCCCTCAGGCGCGCGGGGCCTCGCGGTGCCCGGCCTGACCTGGCTGCAGCGAAACGCGCCGGCCCGCGCGTGGTCACCCGCTCCTGAGGAGCTCCGCCAACTTCTCACCGACGTCCGAAGCACGAACACCACGAGTAATTCACCCGCGGGCATGGCAAGGCTCCTCGCTTCAGATCAGTCGCCCCCTGCCCAAGGGGAAAATAAAGAGCGGCGGGCCCCTTCAAAGCTGAAGCTGGTGTTCAGAGGCAAAGGGGGGAGCAGGGGAGAGCAGGTCTGAACTCACACCACCGGCACTGACCGTGCAAACCCGATGGGGCACGCCGATAGTGCCGGAGCTGCTCGCTACGAACAGCACAAGCCCAGAGGCACCAGCTCCTCTCTCACGACAGCCGGGGGAACCTAGAGGGGGATGCTGTGGAAGCACGGAGAAAGCGCGCTTAATGGACCTCAGGCACACGGGGCTGGAGGAGCGGAGCCGCCTCCTGTCGGCGGTGTCTCCATGCCAGGAGGTGCCATCTCAGGCGCCTTCCAGCAGTGGCGAGGAAGAAGACCTTCCTCAAGAGCTGTGGTCCTCGGGGTAAAACCAGTAAGAAAATTTAAAAAGAAATGATAAGTTTGACGAATTGGAAAAAAAAAAATCCCGTTATGAGGCAGGGTTAAATAAACAAACCCCAGGAAGCATTAAATAAAATCCCTTCAGGGAGGGAGGGGAAAAAATAATAAAATAAAAGTACCGATCGCTAAGCAATGCCTGAAGTTGGGCATGCAGAAGGCAGCCATCGCTCTCTAAACAGAACACCCCGCAGCGTACGGGTCTCAGGCCAGGTACGGAGAGAGGCGAGGAGAGCGCAGCCGGTGCCAGGGGCCCCGCGCACACCGCCAGAGGTAATCTCCTCCTGAGGTAAGGAGATTTCCATTTTAATTTTGCACTGGTCAGTTTGCACAGGAAATATCAGCTGAACAAGAGGAGTTAATATAATCGGATATAGCTTAGCACAGCAACAAATACACATAGTACAGAAAATAAAGGTAGGCAGGGATAATTGCACTAGACCTCCCTCACTTCCTATTGCTTTGTTCCTGAAAAATTACCTCTACTTTTAACAACTGAAACAGGTGTATTTCCCTGTCTCAAAAGAGCAGGTTAACACTGATGGGCAGCAGAGCCATTTTCGCAGGAGTTTCTCTTTGAGGAAGCAAGAGGCTCCAATGGAAAAATAATTTAATGCATTTAAAATTTGGCGTTGTAAGTTGCTGAAGAAGCTCCTGTCTTGTTACTATCACTGGGACATCCACTGGAAGAAGAAAGGTCTGAGGATGAAGTAATAACATCAGCACTAAAAGAAAACCACTAACACAGCGCTGACTTTAAAATAAGGAAAGAAACTCAAACAGCCTCATCCCCGCCTCCTTTGGGGATCCTGACCAGACCAGAGCCAGGCCCAGCTGGACACGTGGAAATCCTACGTATGGGCTTCCAAACACAGCACTGCCGCTTCTATCCATGCCAAAACACTTCAGGAGGCAGCGACAGATGGGCATATAAGAATGTACAAAGGACTAATCTTTTACCAACTGTACATTGGCTGTACTGCACTCGTCTTCACAGTACATGAATGCTTCTTTTAGATACACTGCATGCGGTCACACACGCACCATCCCTCTAGTCCTTTCTCACTATGGAAAAAGTAGAACTAAATTACATTTTTGCTCAAAAGAACGTTTCATCAAACAGAAAACAACCACTCCCAAAGCCAAAAAGCACAAGCTGCCAACACCACCGGGACTGCCTATTTTGGGTAAGTTTTCTAGGACAGCGAAATAATTGAGTCTCAGGTGTACCTAACATCTTGGGCGCTCCTTCCCTCTCTGTCCATCTCTTTAGTTACTTTTTTTGGCCTTTCACTTTACTGGAATTACATGATGGTGGCTGAGGTTCAGTGAACTTGGCCATTTCTATAAACAAACAATTAGCTTCGCAAAAAACCACCTCTGAAAGGATTCACGTGTTGGCCAGTCAGCGTGAGGAGCAGCAGCAGGCATTGACCCTCTCTACCTTTGCTCAGCGAGAGCTCTCAGGGGCTTTCTCAAAGTAAGATGCTCCCCACAGTTCACACTAACTCCATTGCGTTATCCTCCGCTCTCCACAGTCTGTTGAAAGCAGTGAGAAAGAGATGCTGTGAAAGTGCACGGATAGCCTACCGACACTGTCACATCATTCTTTTTACCTTACCTGACTTTTTTTTTTTTTTTTTTCTGCAACATCGTGTCACTGGTGCTGGATATATTTCAAAGCAGTAAACGCCCTGGAATTACACAATACATAAGCCACAAGAAAATGAACAGAAGTCCTAAAGCATCATATTGCCTGAAACTCCACGTGGGTCTGTGTGCTTCCTCGATGGAGTCTAATGGAAACTCCTAATGTAGACAGTTGGGATTTACGTGTACACAGAGACACACGCAGCCTTCAAGCGGTCTCTGCCAAGCCAGCCAGAACTACCGGTGAGGATGTGGTAGCGGCTGTGCTCTAGATTAGGGCAAACAAGTGGGAATCCACCTTTTGTGCTTTCAAGGTGTGAGTTATTTACAGACTTCTTTCCAAAAATTTAAATTGCCAATACAACCGTGTCTCCACATTTCTGGAAAAAAAAAAAGAAGAGGAAAAAAGGTAGAACAAACCACAATGTTATGAAAAATACCTCATTGGTTTTGAGAAGGAAACCCCTTCTCAAAGAGGTTGTTGCCTCAACTTCCCAACTTGGAAGAAGCCAGTACCTGCACGTAGGCTGGATTACGTCTGTTCTTGGAAATTCTAAATGTGACCACACATGGGACTAACCTGTCAAAGAAAGGCCCCAAGAGCTGTCCTTGATCTTCCTGTTCTGTAAGTCCATCCATCCTCAATTACTACAGAAGAAAGAGAAATAAACTATTTCCAACACTGCCCATTTTCCTCTGAAAGCAGTAGCAGTACAAGCATTTGAGTTCTCCATCTCTCATCTTTGAGACCCTGTTAGCAACAAGACTTTACAGTTTAGCCTCCAGTTTGAGCTTGAACCACATTATGGATCTATGCTCAGGTCCACCACCCCTGCTCAGCCCTGCTTTAAATGGCCAAGAATGACACACTGTGTGTGGATACAAACTGGCATGCTGCTCAGTAAATGGCCCATAGTCTATTGATTTAGATACACCCCTCCTTCCATCATTGGCTTTGTTGCAGACAATTAATGCTGTTTCTAATGTCTTTTCAGCCCTATTGCTGCCTAAGAGCCTCAAGCCCTCCAAGAGGAGTCCCTCCTCCCTAGCACACCTTTACACTCTCCCCGCTCTCTGGTGACAAACAAAGCTCCTCCCAAATTAACTTGAAAAAGCCACATGCATGTCTCCCTACAATCCCCTGTCAAAGCACAGTTGTAGGAAGTCTCTCTCAAGAGGTGAAATGGTAAATGATCTGTTAGCACGGTACGCCACAAGAGAGGTTACCAGACCCCGGAGTTCACACGTAGATAGGAAAACATGAGTTCTTGGACAGACAGAGAATTGAAAGTTGAAGTGATACTATGTGGCCAGCCCAGATTTACACCGTAAGTGCATTTCACTGGAAAACTGAACTCTGGTCTTCTCTGCCCCGCTGCAGTGCCCTGCCAAGGGGCCAATCTTCCCTCCACTCTTACTCCCTAACCCTTTGAAAATAGGGGGAACAGACTACATGGCTGTTGCAGCGAGAAGCTGCTGGTTTTCAGTATACACAAAATCATGCTGCTTGACTTCCTGCATCAGTCACAGCCTAAGAACATCAGGACACTACGAATCACAAAGCGCTGCTCACCAGCGGCCTTCACGCCCGCCAGCAGCACCAGCAAGCACTGTGACGCTGTACTGGGAGAGGGGCTGCCAAGGAGCTGGGCCCCCGTCAGCTCAGGCCCAGCCCAACATCACTGCCACTCACCTTGCCTGTTGCCTTGAGCCATCGCAGCCTGTGTCCCCCCATCCATGTGTCCCACCTTTCCCCCAGTGCATCGCATCTTGAAGAACAGCTCCCCATTTAGACGCACCTAAGACAACGTATTAGCCTGGAGGTTCCTTCTGCCAAGCCACAAAAACGAGCCAAGGAAAGGTCCCTGGGGCACCTCTGGGTGTTATTTTCTCCTTTCTCTAGCTCTGGTTACTAAACAGGAGATAACTGCATCAACTACAGCTCCTTCAGCCTACTGAGACACCCTTCAAAGTGCCTTCCACGCCACGCAACCGGGAGCGCTGCGGAGGAGGACACCGTCTCCCTGCAAATCCCTGCCTGGCCCTCAGGTGTGGCTCAGCCAGTTACACGTTGGTTTGGGCTCAAATGCTTTAAAAGGCCACGGCTACCTGCGAAGAGCAGAGCACGCCCGCGGCACGCATCACCCGAAGGAAGCCGAGTGCTTCGCCAGCTCCGGCGATGCAGCAGCTCCCTACCTCGCGGGCGTCCGGGCCCCAGCACACATCAGGCTGCAGGCTCAGCAGGAGCGACACAGCTCCCCAAAAGGGCCTGAGCTCACCCGCGTTTGAAAAACAAAGGCAGGGGTTTTGACATGCTTTGTCCCGGGCACCAAACGTGACGCATGAGCTGCGTGAGCCGCCTGCAGCCCCTGAAGCAACCACTGCAGCTTGAGCCCCCCTCACCTCCGAGACAGAGCACAGAGGCAGGGCGAGCTGCCCGTGCCGCCCCAGCACTATCTCTGTGCCAAGCAGTGCGTTTCCACAATAGAATGAGAGAAGGCATGAAAAATCCAGTGCTCCAAGACTGCAGGTAAAGGGCAATGGAGCAGATCTTGCCTTGATTCTCGGCTTCTGTACAGAAAATATCCCTCAAACTTACTTGAAGGCCACAGCTAAAACAAATAATAACCATAAAGTAGGTCTGAGGAAAATAATCCATCCTTTTCTGAGCCCCACTCCACATTTCCTGGGTTCCTCCAGCACAGCTCACATCCACACTTATACCAGAGTTCACTGTTATCACAATAAACAATGGGGAAATTAAAAACATCACACTACAAAAGATAGTTATGGAAAAAAGTTTCTGCCCAGATACTTTTTCAGGGCAGCTTTTCCACTAAAAATTTTCTAAGTTTCCTGTGCAAAGTGAACTCTGGAAGCAGAAATGCACGTGGAGTAGATGGGAATCATTATGGAATAAAAGTCACCCAGATGTTTTAAACATGTTCTACATGCTCCTGATCTTGCCCTTCAAGAGGCACCCAGGTGAAAAGTACAACTGGCAAAAACAATCCGTTTGAAGGACAACTTCAGATAAATAAACCAGCCTGAGCACAAATCAACTCCCTGGGCCCAAGATCAGAGCAGCAACAGAGCAAATGGACTACAGCACGCGAGGTGAGTAACAGCCCTTTCAAAATTTCCAGTCGCTCGAGAAGCCTCTGGCGCGCACCAACGTGCAACCTGCGGGGTAAAGCTATTCGCTTGTATACTGCTCGGCAACTGACGGCAAGAGTATACACCAAGGGTATGCTCTTAATCAAAACAAGCCAAAATAATTCCCTTACCTTCCGTGAAGCTGCCGGTAAGAGTTATGACGACAAACACTTTGCCTTCTGGCTCCAAATCCACCTGAAAAAGTAAAGGCAATGTTAGAAGATTGTTTTTCAAGGCAAAGACCTTGAATCCTTCTCAGGATTTTGCATGACAAATCCTGCCAACATAAAACAACATATGAAGCTATATATACTCTCATACACACCCTTATTTTACAAGAAATTAAGCATACGTGGTTCAAATTGTTCAGCACTTCTAGGAAAAAGGAGGAAACAAGTTCCTTGTTTTTTAAGGAGCCCTGAATGCTGAACAGTCTCAACCTTGCTAGAAGAAATAAAGATTAAAATAAAATATGTTTTAAAAGAAAAACTGGTTAATAGTGTTCCAGTTTGTCAGATAAATGAAGCAGGAATGACATTAAACACCTAGAATTCTCTCAAAACATCCATGTATACCTGTCTGGTGAATCATACCCTTATTTACTCCCTATTATATCTTATCCCATTGAAATTGTTTCAGTCTCCCAAAATACCATCAGTGCTGGGGTAAACTCCTATTTCTTATATAAATCACCTTTTGACCTTAAACCATAGAAAATAGGAAACTGGTAGTGCTGCTCCCTAAAGACTTGTTGTCATTTAATCTAAATTAGGTAGAGATACAGAATATAATCTTAGGGATTAGAGATTCAACCCCAGAGTCGGTCAATTCACCCTTGAAAGGAGGTTTTCTTTCTTTCTTTCTTTCTTTTTTCCCCTTGGTTAGCAGCTTTTTAATTTTTAGTTACAATTTTAATTAAGGTCTTGCTTCTGGTTTTTGTTCACCAACTAATTTTTAACGAAGTCACAGCTGAGAAGCCCTGAAGTTTGAGTCAGACTGTCAGAAACCTTACTTAAAGGAAAAAAAAAAAAAAGGCACCCCCCCATACACCCCCAAATTGCAAGGATAAAATTAGCAAAGAGGAGCTTCACACCTCGTGGGTATTGATAATCTGTGCAGAACAGGAATTCTGAAAATAGAGCTCTCTGGAGGGATGACTAAATGTCATCACTTCAAACCGTTTTTGCTCTTGTGCAGTCACCTTTCCTTGGTCTGACAGAAAGAAAAGCACGTCTTCCATGCCAACAGCGCCAAGTTTCATCATGGAGGTGCACAGAATTTAACACACCTTGGTGTGCACACGGTGGAGTAGAAAAGTATTTCCTGGTCCTGCAAGAAAGGAGCGGCTCCCTTTTTTGTCTCGGGAACCACACATACCCTTCCAACACTTTGTTTCCTCTCCAGCGTTAACACACATCACATCACTCAAATAAACCTCTACCCATAAGCCTAGAAGGACACAGCAAGGTAGCTCTCAGAGCAGCAGCGTGTGGACTAATCCAGACATCTGCACTACCTAATGCTTTTAAGGGAATAACATTAAGATAGAGGCAAAAGAGAAAGCTGAACTGTATATATCTAATGGAGGAGCCCAACAGCCAGGCTAATGGACAGAAAGTCCATTTCCCCAAATAAACTTCAACTCTAGTGACACCATGCACCATTTTTGCCTAAATTTCAGTTCACTGGGGAGATGTGCAACCTCAAAAAGAAATGGTTCTTTCAAAACATACAGTACCTATAACATACACATACAGCCACCCAAACTGATTTATGGAGTATCAAGATTTCAGGTCTTATGGCAAAATCCTTGTTCACTTAGGTTTCCAAATCATCCTTCAGTGCCTACCATTTTTCTACCAACCTCCATAGACAGTGATATGTTAGACTCCTGCTTTCACATCCACAAAGAGAATCTTTTCTCATTTCTTGTGAAATACATGGTCTCCAGTGCAATAAGGAGCACTCCTTGATTTGTCCTGAAAACAATGGTTTGCCAAGATACAAGCAGCCAGCTTGAGACCAGGAGATGCATGAGAAGCATCATCCACCAGGGCACAGACAAAAACTGGTCCCAGCGCCGTGACACACCTTGTTCCCCCTCCCTGCAAAGCAGATCCCTCTGCCCAGGCTAGCACAGTCTCTCAAAACAGAAAGAAAAAACATTGTGCGAGTAGTAGCAGGAGACTTATGAGAGTTATAAAACAACCCCTCTCCCCTCCAGACTTCGAGATTAAAGACCACTCAAATCCCCTACACCAACTCAGCAGCCGTGCTTGTGTTGTGCCGCAGTTCAAGAGCGCTCAATTAGGAGCATGTAGCTACACTCAAGATCTTCTCGCGGCACACGTTGGCAGGATCTAATGAAATATTACAGCTGAAAGGCTCCAAAGCAAGGACTGAAGCCCCAGCACGGCGGGTGCTGCAGAAGCAGAGCGTGTCTTTGGCACACCAGCACCCCGCTGGATGCAGGAGTGACAGTGAAGCCTACAGCCTGCGTTACGCAAGAGGTTAAACCAGGCCGTCTCAACAGTCTCTCTGGTCTGACATTGATAGCAACAACAACAAAAGATAAGATACAATGAAATAAAATCATTAAAATTAACATTCTGCTGATAGAAGTCTGGCTTTTGGACCTGCCAAGATCTCCTTTAAAGATGAAATGCGACCAGCTAAACAGCAGCCAACGCGGTGTCTGAGATCAACCCACAGCTACGTGAAAAGTGCCTGAAACAGAAAATAATCTCTGACCTACAAAACTGAAAGCAAACCGGTGCTTTAAAGCCCGACCGCAGAGGGGCCTGCCCGAGATCAGGCGACGGAGCAGCTCCCGCCAGCAGCGCCCACCTGACGGGACAGGACGCGCTTCCCCTCAGCGCCCCATGGCCGTGCCCGGCGGAGGGGCCTCGCGCTGGCTGCTCGCGCTGGCTGGACGGGAACCTGCGGTGCCCGTGAGCAGGCGGTGCCCAGGCGCCGGGCGGGCGCGCAGCTGAGCCGCTCGCTAGGCCCGGGCCCCGGGCTAACCTCCGCGATCCCTGCGGCACGGCTCCCAGTGCTCCTGCCCCTGCTTCACACCTTTGTTACTGCGTCACACTCAGTGCCGCAGCTCCAGGAACAGCACGCGCTTCAGGACAGCCCTGCCGACCCAGCAGGCGACCGCAGCCGCGTTTGGGCCCGACAAAAGACGCGCAGCCTCGCGGCAGCAGCGCCACATAACGCACGTACCACACACGCACCCAGCTTCGCTTCTCGCTTCGTTCCCTCCTTTTCTTCCCAGCGTTAACCGTGGCTGCCTAAAGACAACAACTGTGCTTCTACAGAGAAGCACGAGCCACGGTATTATTTTTGACAGAATTATTAAAGCCAAAAGCAGGCCACGCGATCAGTTTGGTCAACGGGGAAGCCGATGCTGGAGAGGCTCACAGAAAAACTCAACAGCGCGAAGCCAGCAAATATGGCACACAGGAGGAGCTGTGTATGAAACGGGAGATAAGCGATAAGGCAACGTAACCATCTGTACGTATTTGACAATGATATTCAGAGAGTAATACGTGATATTAAAAGAGAGGGTGCTTCCACAGAGAAAAGTTTCCTAATGCCAAGATCTATTTGGTGCAGGATAGTTTCCTTCAGGAAACAGAACGCTGTCCGCAAGGTCTAGTATCAGAGCGGGAAATACACCGCAGTGGGAGAAGTCCTGCTACACTGGGAGAAGCAAAGGAGAAGCACGGATTTTTCTGCACGTGTAGCACTGAGGATGCTGCAAGGGACTGATCTCCAAATAACCCAACTGGTGCTGTGCAGTGCAGTGAACAGCCCACACGGTGCAATCATACGATTGGTATGCATAGCTGTAAACAGTAATCATACTCCGCACTCCGGGGCTTTCATCCCCAGCCTGGTCCCCCAGAGAACAACTGGAAGAAAAACATGGATTTTCTGGCTGTTTCAGAGGTAATTTGGCAAAGTTTTAGCTAACTGGGAGAGGAGCATGTGCTTATCAGAGTCGTAAAACCTTTAATCACCACTCTCTTCTGGTTCAAGGAAATGGAAGACGGCACATTTCTCTGTAACTCAGAGCACGGGTAAGATTGACTGTTCAAGCTTACTAACCCCCTTTATATCTATAAGAACAACACAGGATTTTGGCCGAGAGCTGAGCCTATACTTTAACTTCTGTTGAACTTTACAGACATACCTAAGAGAAAACAAGCGATGGAGGATTTTGGCAAGTGAGCTGGAAATGAGCAGGTAAGGAGTGATGAGTTCAGCTATGGTTTCATTAAGCTCTCGTTGCGCAACGCAGCACTTTGGCAGCAAGGCTCAGCACAGGACCGCGGAGGACTTTTCTCGGTAATTCAAACCACGGGCCCAAGCCTGAACTTGCTCAGATCGCTCAGCTCCGTGTGACTTCAAAGGGAGCTGCAAGGGATCTGTTTCCCACAGGAGGGGCCCCAGTCAATCATCTTACACACCTTCTCCCAAAGAGAACTGTATTAACTTCATTCCCGACAACCAGGCAGGTGTTATTAACTCCACTTCTCCTCTACCTGTGCTTAAAAAAAAAAANTAGCTAAGGAGCAAACGAGGGAACAAATGCAGAGACCAAAACAGGACTCCTTAATCATATGCCTTCGCACACATCATAAAAAACTGGTTGTGCGTGATTCATCAATGGAAGAGGTTTGGAAAACAATTTCAGAAGGAGGGTAATCTCTCAGGCAACGTATCAACACCCAACTGAAGCATCCACTGAACTCGAAGAGCAGGTATAGTCAGTCAGCCTCGCAAAGAGCCTGGCATGCCTCTCTGGAAACCTCACCACAGATGGGAAGAGGCAAATGCAAAGGGTAGCTGCCTGCCTGCGAGCCTCTCCGAAATGGAGAGCTGCGTAAACACGAGTCAGATGGACCTCCAGGATGAAAAGACATCTCCAGCCATGCATTTGGCATGAACGTTAATTCTTGTACACGTAAGATTAAAAGGAGATTTTTTCTCCCCTCCCCACAACAGATAATCCAGGCTGGGAAGCCTGATCTGAAGTACTCTGAAATCAATGTGAATCTTTTTATTGTCTTTGGATCAGACACAAAAGACAACTGCATTTACCCTGGAGCCCAGAACATCCTTTCTCCCATTGCTGCTCCATCCTTTCTTCCCCACAGGCACAATTAGTCAGCATCCTAGAAGTACAACCTTTTTCCAAGCCATGTCAATGCTGACGTGGCTTCAAAAACAGAACAAGCCAGACACTTGCAGTGAATAAAGCAAATATAAAAGCTACCTGGGGACTTAATTAGCTTAATTAAACAAGTAGCTGTATCTTTTGACTTCCTACACGATTTTTACATTTAATTAACAGAACTGCATATATAATCAGTCATTTGTAGAGGCAATTCCCAAGGCTCTGTTCAGTCGCGAAGCTGAAAGTCTGGAAGAGTCTGGGTTAGTCTGAAGCTGGTTTTTCACATGCCTCTAGTTACGTCTTTCCTTTTTTCTTGTTTAAGCTCCCAACAGGTCATGCTTATGGAATGTCCGATCTTTCTGCATTTTAATAACATAGCACCTCCACTTGAGCGTGCCTTTGTTGGACAGGTCAAGTAGCAACTTTCTCAGCTAGATACGTGTCAGGATTAATCGGTCCCTCTTGGACGTTTTGAGCCCGACAGACGCCTGCCTATCAAGTGAAGCACCTTCGAAAAATCCCTAGGGCTCCCTAACAGAAAGAGGATTTTACATTTCCAGACCAACAGCAGATTAAGGTATTTTTCCTAAAAGTGCACCGCATGCAGTTATTAGGATTCAAACTGGTGTGCCTAAAAAACCCAGGGTGCCAAGTGTCTTCTCATTGCTCCAAGCGCTTAGGGCAGTCACTTCCACCCAGGTGCCAAGGGCACGTGTGGGCAGTTTCTCCGTGCACGGGGGACCCTAGGGGACACCACTTGGTGCAAGGCAGCGATGCCAGCTGTGGATCTGGAGCTGCTCCTACCAAGATTCACTTTTGAGGCCAGGTCTCAAAGCAAATAAAGAGCGTGGGGTGACACACCGCTGCAGAAAGGCTGCTGAGCCCGGCTGGAACTGGCAGATCCACGCACTGCGCCAAATTTAATCCCAGCCGCAGGAGATGCACGCACAGACCAAGATGCCAGGGGGGCTGCCGCCACCCCCGGCAGGCAGAGACCCCAGCTTCCACATCCGTCCTGCCACAGCGGGAGACAGAAACCCCCCAGCGGCTGCTGCTGCCGTGCGTTTAGCGCTCTGGAGGTAAACCCACAAATGGGTGGAAAGTTAGCCTCCCTCCTAACTCCTACAACCAGTTATTCCAGCTATTACTGTAATATTGTCATTCTAATTTTTTGTTCCAGGACAACTGCTTAAAATATTACTTTTGTTTTCAGTCAGGCTGCATAATTATAAGCTGCGTGCCAGCCATGAACAATCATTCGTAACTAACCACTCTTAGCTAATCCTGGACTCTTTAATCAATTTTAGCCTGGTTTCACTCAAGAGATCCCCATCTCAACAGATCTGCTCAGAAGGCAAGGGCTGCAACAAGACTTATCCTCTCCCTTGAAAACTCCGGCCAAGAAAACCTGCTTGATGGGCTACAAATAAAATATAGATTAAAAAAAGGAGCTTTCAAATCTTAAAAAAAAAAAGAAGAAGATTTTCAGAAGCATGAGCCAAAGCCTGATCCTACTAGAGGTACACTGTCTTATATCGCTTTTGAGAAGCCCTACCTCTAAAACAAAACAATGAAGGATTTATCATTAACTATATTAATTATATTATTATCATTAATGGATGATTTATTAATGGTTGCAGGTGGGTGCTTTTTAAGATTTTGGGGAAAAAAAAAGTGTTGTTATAAAATTAAAAGAGTGAGAGACAATTGGTTCAAGGACTATTATATTTTCCTTATACTTATCTCCTTATATTTTTAAAGACAGACAACAGCTACTCTCTGGAGGGATTTCAGATTTTCCTGAGTTTTATAGTGGGAGGACGGAGGACTGGGGACGGTCCCACAGTATTGAAGCTTCTCAAGGACAAAGTACTGTCCCCAGCAATACCCCCTCTGAGCAAAAACCTGCTCCTTCAGAAATTTAAGTCAAACTCAAAGCAACTGGGAGAAAAAATTCCAGCAAAGTCGCATGCACAGAACTGAATTCTGCCGTAGAGGAGGGCTAGATGGGCTCTCATCCACAATCCCCAAACAAGCGCAGGGACAGAAATCCCTAGGATGGTAGGCGGGCTGAGAAGAAGGCGCAGGAGATGACCAGACCCTAACAGCGAGGGCCCCGTATCCGAGGGCACAGCGCAGACCGAGCGTGGGACAGCTCTGCAGATCAACCCGCAAACAGCAAAGCGGGTGCTGCAGCTCCCACCTCGAAGCCCTTGTTCTCGGTTCAGCAGGGTGTTTTCTCAGCTCTCCCGAAGCGGGCCTGCGGGCCGGGGGAGGGAGGGGGTCTCACTTGCTGCTACCAGCTCGCTGTCAGCTGTTTCTGAAGCTTACCGCAGCCGGCCGTGCGAAGGCGAGCGGCTTCCTGCCGCGGGCGAGCCGGAGAGCGGCACTGCTTCGACACGGAGCCAGCGGGCGAGCCCCGGGAGGCCAGGGCTGCCCCTCTGCGGCAGAGCCGTGGGGAGCGGAGAGGGGCGAGGAGGCAGGACGCCTGCTCTGAGGCGGCAGCGCAGCTGGGAGACACCAAGTCCCGGCTCCGCTTCCCCACCCGGCTGGCAGCGGCATCTCGCCGGCCCCAGCGACCGCCCGCTGTGGCACGGGGGGACCTGGGGCAGAGAGCAGAGGTGCACATTTGAGTTATTGCGCTCTGGACACGTTAGTTGCAAAAGGATGATGATGACAACTCAAATTTTAGGTCTTTCACTGAGCACCCAATGCAAAATGTACTGTTTTCTATCTCCAAGTTCCGGAGATGATCAAACATTTTCCATCATCTTTATTAACTCAATATAATTTGGCAGAAAAACCAGGAAGTTGTGCCAGTTTTGCTGCTCACAGTAATAGAGAAATAAACCACTGACGGGTGCCAAGCAGGCATGTTGGTGGCACTTCCCATTTGGAAATCGTCCAAGGGCTGCAGCAACGAGTTGGTGAGCGGAGTTTCCTCAAAATAAAAACAATGCTGACACAGCTTATCACTGATGGAACGACCCTTGACAAGGAGATGGCAGGTGAACGTGAGGGTGCAAGCCCAGCGAGCCACGAACCAGCCAGCACCCACCAGACTTGGGTTCTGCCTGGAGAGAACCAGAACAGGCACAGATGGAAACAGAGGGGGTTAACAAAAAGACCAGGCTCTCGGTCTCAAGAAGTCTTCCAAGGCACTGCAGTCACCCACAGCTTTAACTAACCCTATTAAGGAATCTAAGCAGGCTTATGAATCATTCATGATTTTACATTGAGCAGCAAAGTCTGCATCATGGTCTGAGGTTCTCTGTTCAAGGCAACTTGTTGGTCACCAAAGGACTGCCAACCACACAGCTACAGCAGGAAAGCGCTCTGTAACTTAAGGGAAATCCATTGCCTTGTACAACGGAGAGCAGGGCCCTCAATATCCTGTTAATGAATCTAACCCAAGGCACTGTGGACACCCAAGAACAGCTGCAATACTCTGCAAAGAATCCATTTGCTGTTATCTTCCTAGAGACTTGCTCCTTTACATAACTATTTTATTCTCTGGTACTCAATGCTGGAAAATATTTTCTTGTTCTGCACAGGTTTTATTGCATTATCTTGAACTTCGGTGAAATTCTTCTCGTTGAAGTCTCCATTAGGCGTGTCACTATTTCTGGAGTGTCTTCTTACTACATACAACTCACTTTGGTGCACTGGTGCTTTCCCATTTTTGCCCAGCAGCAGCAGCTTCTCTTTAAAACTAGACCGCAGCTGATGAGATCGCAAACCGCCTTTGTAAGAGACTTGCTTCTGAAGAGTCAAGTCCCGTCTGTTTAATAGCCGTCAAAAAGTAAAGTCATGGTGGTTAAAGGCAATCTGCTGCAAAAGTCCAGCTACTCATGGTGGTTGATCACTACTAACGGTTGATCTAAAACTGGGGGGGTGGTCCTAGAGTGCAATTAGATAAATATCTAGCTGCCTACAGCTTGAATGCAGGAAGCTGGGGTTCCACCATACAGAGATTCAAGTGCAAACCAAAAAAATCTGCAAAGGGCTTGATTTGCAGGTGCCCGCCCCCTCCTTCCCTTAGACATTAAGCGTTTTGGAAAAGATTTGTACTTAGTGGAAGGCCTTGCAATACCCTACACTCCATCGTTGGGCTGGTAAATGTTTTGTTTGCTGAATGTGGAGCAGACAGATTATCTGTTCTGATCATCACTCACTTATCTCTTACTAAAAGAGGGGAGATTTAGATTAGATGTTAGGAAGAAAATCTTCACTGTGAGGGCGGTGAGGCCCTGGGCCAGGCTGCCCAGAGAAGCTGTGGGTGCCCCATCCCTGGCAGTGCCCAAGGCCAGGCTGGATGGGGCTTTGGGCAGCCTGGGCTGGTGGGAGGGGTCCCTGCCCATGGCCGGGGTGGGACCGGGTGGGCTTTGAGGTCCCTTCCAACCCAAACCGTCCTGTGATTCTATGATCTCAGTTTGACTTCCAGAGCTGCTGTAGCACTACACTGGCAATAGCTAAAACCCCACGCGTGGACGGTGGGGAACCTCACACCAGAGAGGCCCGCAGTGCTTGCTTTCACTCGGGGAAGCTTCCTACTCAGGCTGCCGTTCCCTTGTTGCAACCCTGTCATCACACTCCCACAGCCGTGCTGCTGTACCCCTCCTACAGGCAAAGTGAGATATGAAAGGAGCTACACATCCAAGAACATCAACAGTCCCCACCTTTTCACCCAAAGACCTCAAAGCCCCTTGAGGTGCTGGGGGAAAACCTTACACTGGTACTGTTATAGACAAGGAAAGTGATGCCTGGGGTCTGCGGGAGCAGAGCTAGAAACGGGGCTTGTGTTCTTCAGAGGCCCGATCTAGCACACTGCACAGCAGGCTCGCTGACTTGCAGAACTGCAAGGAAGGCTCCACAGTACCCATGAAAGCAATGCGCGTCTGGGCTTCAGAGGTCCAGACGTCAACGAGAGCCAACTGCTCATTTCATGGAAGAGAAGCTGCCTTTCCCCATGGCACCACAAGCCATCATTCTTTCCTGTGACTACAAAACCTCGCTCTAAGTGCATTACTGGGGAAAAAAAAGAACAACAGCACAAATAAAAAACCACCCTGTCAGTAGCACAATGAATTAACTTATGTGCAGAATCAAGTTATCGGTAATATCTCTGACAAAAAGTATGGTTTCAAACAACACGTCTCAGTGGCATGCCGGTCTTTAGAACAGATCCCGTGATGGATATCTCCACGCAAAGCCCTAACTGCATTACTGATCCTTAGTGAGGATATGAATAGGAGAGATTAATTCCAGCAACTTTTGAAACCTGGATCTGGCATGGGCTGCGGCACCACGGAGAAGCCCAGCTACCTATGCTCTGACCATTCTTTCCAGATTTCGAATTCATCTCAGTGACTTCTTCCCTCCTCCTCTTGCCTCCTCACCTGGCACTGAAACAATTATGAACTACCTTTTACATCCACCTAGTATTAATCCACCACATCTCCTTTCATGTTCCATGTTGCAAGATGATTAGTAAAATGATTTCAGAGAGAAGAAATGA
This sequence comes from Anseranas semipalmata, assembly GCA_013399115.1. Lineage (NCBI taxonomy): Eukaryota > Metazoa > Chordata > Aves > Anseriformes > Anseranatidae > Anseranas > Anseranas semipalmata. The sequence continues at coordinate 360,363 of VXAA01006385.1, forward strand.
AAACAAGCTATCAAATATGGGTGGTGTCTCACAGGAGGGAATCTACTTGGGGCACAGGGAAAGACGGAGGAGAAGGCTGAAAGTACTTTAGACTGCACGCTAACTCTTCTCCCATTCCTTACCACAGCTTATGGGATTGTTTAACATCACTTGGTACAACACATCCCAGAACATCATGTAAAAGCAGTGGCAATTTTTGGCCACGTAACCAATTAGATATTTTTAAAGGTACAAAAAAGGAGTGCCAAGGCACGCACTCCCCCAGCATTCCTGAAGGTATGATGCTCACTCGTGGTGTCCAGATGTTACCACTCGTGTCTGCGCTCTAATCCCACGAGGTCCAGCGCTGGGAGTCATCGTCAAATCTTCATGGAGCATGAAGAATGTAGGTTGGGATCCAGAACACAGCTGACAACACCCAGAAAGGACATGTCACTGCCAACATTTGCTTTGCCAAGTTGGCTTATGCCCTATTTGTATAGTGGTTTATCTTTGTGTGTTTGTTTTTCCTGTTTGTTTAGTGGTTTGTTTTTCTTCTGTTGTTTTTTTTTCTTTTGGGGGGGAGGATGTACAATAAAATATTTCTGCACAACAGTGGCTAAAAGAAGGGTGCATAGATGAGGTTCTTCATAGTGAAGGGCCAGCTCGTACATTTGTACAGAAAGGATTAGGGGAAAAAAAGGTATTAATATCCTGAAGCCAAGCACTGCAATAAGAGACAGACTGTCCAAGACCAGGCAATTTTTAGTCCCATCAAGTCTGTGATTACAATTTTCCTCATCTACCTCATGAGAGAGATGATCTCACCATGCACTTGTGACCATACAGTCATAGCTGTGACTCCAGCAATCGAGTTGAGACGGGAAGGAGCTGAAAAGCACCAGCCTCCAGCCTTCTGCAGGCCACCGGGCGGGTGACGAGGTGCAGCATCACTGTGGGAAATGCTGTTCAGCTGACCCAGCCATCTGCCTCCATCTGAAGGAGGATGCACTTTTGGGTTTTGCGTGCAACTGCGAGCTGACAGGCAGCATGTTAGCATCTAACAGCGTGTTGTCACGTATTTCCCCTTTTTAATATTTCTTTTTCCCTTTCCAAAGCGTGGTTTCAAGATGAGAAAGCATTTCTCAATGTGACCAAGATGTACCTTGGATTAAAGGAGATTGATATTAAGAGAGGTGTGGGGAAGCGAAACCCAGAAAGGGTCCATAGAGGAAAAAGGTCAGAACATGGTTTGGTGTGGTTTTGCTCAGGTGTCAATCAAAACCACAACTTGATGCTGACCACATTCCCACCTGAAGCTCAACATTGCCAAGATGTAACACAACCTGCAAAGCTGCAGACAAATGTTCTCCTCTCCAAACAGAGCTTTTGCTGGCGATCGCTGTGAGTCCAAGCACATGGCAAACCGAGGTAAGCCAAGAACAGGACAGGCTCTGTTACGAGGCCATCCTATTTAGGACAATTGCTGTCATGTTCCCTCCTTAATAAATATTTAGTTTCTTTGTGAACAGAAGGCCTAGTATTTTATCCATGCCACAGCAGTGATGCATGTGCTTTATATTACAAATACATATGCTTTTAACTCCAGCCCACTAGCAAATACATTTAAAAGCATAAATTCCCCCCTGGAGAAAAGTACTTCCCTACCTGGGTGGCACTGCTAATGTGGACCTTATGCTCTTCTTCCCATTGACAAAGAGCCCTTGCTGAGGCGGGGGCACCCTACCTTAATTCCCAAAGCAAAATTTTATTCACTCCAGGAAAAGCCACATCAATTTTAGTCTTATAACCTGAACCAGAGAGCTTTCACAAGCTGAGGACAGAAATCCCCTGGACAGCATTTATCTTCTTTCAAAATAAAATCAAATAACTTCCCTTCCTTAAGGTTTACCAAGCCCTGTAATATAAAGCTAAGGGGCCAGTCAAACAGTTCCTCTCCCCTCTTCAGGCAGCCTGCCTGGTAACGACCTGGGGGGGAAGAAAATGAAAGAGATACAGTCCTTCTAATAACTGCCAGACATCCAATGAAGTGAACCATTACAAATGAAATCCCCTAAGAAAGGGGATAAAATACCTAAAGCTATTCAGCTAATATGCATGATATTAGAAGAGCCACAGATAAGATTACAGAAGTGCAGAGTTAGATCCTTAGTGGGGAAATCCCAAACCAGCTGAACTGGAGCTGCTGACCGGCCCCTTGCCATGGCTGCACCGTGAGTTTCGGCTTTTTGTGAATCTAAGGATTCCTCTCGCAGCCAAGCAGCACTTGAAAGGCTTCTGGGACATTACCACGCGCAGTCAGATGAAGCACTAGAGTGGTTTCAGATATGGAGATACAAAGTCTGAACAAGTAATGACCCACTGGAAAATTCACAGCGAGAGGTGGAAAGATCTGGTGCTCTTCAAACACCTACACGCTCTGACTGCGGCTTCGAGGCAGCCACAACACTGTCTATTGTAAAGAGCACTGTTCCTGTGGAAACAGGTGCTTAATATATTGTAAGAGATGGAGTAAAAATAAATACTATAGATGTATAGATTTGGGCAACTACCTATTCACTGGAGATACATTTTTTTTTTTAAAAGTCCTGCTTATTTCATTCATAGTCAATGGAATTATGAGGCACAGATGCAGACTATTTTTGTGCAGCTCAAGTAATTAAAAGAAAACACACATTTCTTTGCAAATAAAATTTCATATGCCCAGAACTATTAATTTAAGGAGGCTGCTTAGCCAACCTAGGAACTGAACCGTGAAACTTATATCGAGAAAATGCTAAGGACCTTTTCTGAGGTCAAGAAGATTCCTTTGGGACAATCTTTTAGGAGTCAAGCACAAGGGCACCAAAAGTTGTTTAAAACCAGCAAACCTCAGTCAGCCTTTTCTCACCTAATTTTCATGTCCAAAACAGGAACAAGCACTTCCAAGATGTTACTAAAATGAGAAGTGATATTGCTTAAAAACAACGAATACTGCGTACCCATTTCTGAGGCAACTCTTTGCAGTAAGCTTATTTATATATAGAAATAAATCCACTGACCTTGTATTAATCACGAGCAGACTTTTATCTATGCAAAGGGAAACGACAAACTTACAAGGACACAGCAGACACCTTCTGAGATCACTTCCACACAAGCTAAAACATGTGACAACTTGAAGGATCATTCCTTCTCTTTGAAGAAAACCACCCAGACCCTACAATTTTATTCTTGACAAAAATCAGAAGAGTAATTCTAAAACAAACCACCCGATGATGTTGAATGTAGATTTAGCTCTCAGTTCTAAGGTTCTTCTAAACTTCTGAAGTTCTAAAGTTCTTAACCCTGAGACTTTTGCCCTTCCAGCACCCGTCGGGTGGCAAACAGCCGAGGAGGGGTTCTGTATGCCCAACTGCTGCAGCTAACTGCTGGGAAGAGCACAGGATTGATTATGAACTGACAAACCCTTAACCAAGCTCTTCAGCAGACGCAAAATAAAGGGAAAAGCCACCTGGGAACCAGCCTTTGATCAAAGGGAGATAACTGTCCCCAGCCCCCCTTTTCTTCCGGACATCAGCACTCTGCTGCAAAGGCAGCAGAATGGACGCTGCCTTCACACGTCTCCAAAACCGCAGCTCACAGCCCACTGCTTCAACTCACTCTGCTTTTGACTGATGCTTTCTTCAGCACGCTGGGCCATGAAGTGGGGTAGGTGAGAAGCACAGGCAGGAGCAGGAAGCGCTCCACCTCTCCTGCTGCACTGAGGCTGCCCGCGTGGCACGAGGACAGGGCTCTGCTGGGTATCCTCTTAAATCTGCCTGCGCAAGCTGCCAGAGCTCACAGCTCACAAGCCTGCTGAAAAAGGGCTCCATCGCGGCTGAACACAAAACCCACTCCTAACCTGGATGATTTTGTAAGCATTCACCCAAACGAAAAGGGTTTCATCCTTAGCTAGCGCATGAACGCATTTTGTCTACAAGGGGCTGAAAGCCATTCTGTACAGGCAGCATGGCCTGACTTTTTGATGCTTTATTCCTGAGCCTGCCAGCTACTCCTGAATTACAGAGTTCGCTCTCTGCTGCAACGCTATCACTCCAAGGTGACAACAAGCCCTAAGGATTTGGGTACAGAGAGTCCAGGCCTGAAGGGACAGCACACACAGTAAACACGGGGGTCCCACTGCCCTCCGGGTAAAGCTCACGATCTCAGCCTCAGCCCATGCACATCGGGGACTTTCAAGAGAAACCACATCTGCGGCTGCAGCAACGCTGCCTGTTTCTTTTGCCTGCCCTACACGCCTTTTGTCTTTCAAAGGGAAAGGGCAGGCCCCTGCCGGCTGGGCTGGCCAGCGTGGCTCCAGACGGCGAGCCCAACCAACACGGCACTCCTCCGGGCTCACTCCAAAAGCTGGTGAGCAAGAGTTTACGAAGGGAGGTGAAGCATGCTTCTTCACAGAATCAAGAAGATGGAAGAAAATTCTCTGTTACCTTTATTGGCAAGACAGGCTAAATGTTACTTTAGCTAATTGTTTGAAAATGCGGTCAGAACGAGTTACTACCATTAAGCACTGATGGGATTATCATGAGGGAAGATGGCTTATCCTAGCCCAGGTGGGTTTCTACCTGGTTTTGCTCTATTCCAAACCAAGAACAGCTTAGTTGCTTGCACCATAGCTACTAAACCACCGCAATCACATCTCACTACATTAAGAAGACTTAATAAAACGGCATTTTTCTTAGTGCAGGTCTGTAAGCTGCCATATCACAAATCCCCTCCAGAAACAAGAGGCTGAAACTTCTAAGAAAGGTGTTGGAAATGACCCTACAGTCAGCGCCCCGTAAGTCACCCCCTCTCACAAGCCAGCCTTGCGAGCGATCCTTGTGGGAGCACTCAAAGCTCCTCCATGCCACTTCTTACTGTTATAAAGCAAACAGATAATGAAGTGCTAACTTTAGGGCTCAATCTAGCAGGATGATGATAATCAGCAACACTCCTACAAAGCCCTGTTAGGAGATGGCTGAAAACCTACACATTTGACACCACTGTAGATTTTGTATTAAATAGCGTGTTCCAACTTAGTAGCTTTGACAAGAAAACCCACCATAGATTTGGACCACACAGGAACATTTTCCTCACATGACTACATTTTCTTGCAGCCTTAGCAGCAAGCTGCCTTACAGAATAAATTTTCATTGAATATATTAATGTTAGATGCCTCAGTCTGTGAATGACCTAGATAATAAACTCATTGCACAGAAGCCAATTTCTTCCTCTTTCTCGGAGCTCCACGAGCACTCATTGTGCTCAGTAAATAATGTATAACCAGCTATCATAAATCCTTGTTGCATGCAGGAAGGAGGAAAGAAGCATGTCCAGTTCCCCTCCCAGTTACACTGGTGCAAAGCGGGCGGCGTAACTCCATTGATGCCACTGGGAATCACTGATACAGACCTGGCAGGCAAATGCAGAGGAAATCACTGGGCTCCTGCTCTGCTGAAATCTCACAAAAGATGCAGACAAACTTTTTACAGAGTAACATCTTACAGCAAATGAGAAAGGAAGAAGATGACTTCGAAGTTATTAAAAATAAATGCCACAAAGAAGTGAGACACGGACACAGCAGTTTCACATGGAGCGTGACAGGGTTTGAGGGAAGGACAGGAACTGGGCCCCAATGCAGGAAAGATTTCCCTCTCTCCATCAGATTTAAAGCATTTAAATCTCAAGAAAATTAAACGAGATGAGATACAAGAAAACATTCAGCGAATCACTCCCCGGACTGCACCCCTCAGATCAACATACTTTTCCTCTTCTGAATCCTGGGCAAAAAGCCGACAAGCTGTATGGCCTTGTTTACAAAGGAAAATAAATGCAGGACAAAGGAGGAATTCAAACAGGATGAGCTTCTTTTACCAGTTGTTCTTCATCTAGAAGACCTTCCTTATTCTGAATCAACTCAACCCAGAACTGAATACATTTAATAACGAGCACATTGACCAGTCTGGATGGAGAGAAGCACTCTAGAGGTTAACTCACACGTACACCAGCCAACTCCAGTACTACCAAGGATGGCAGACTGTCAGATAAGACGGCAGCTGCCAGATAGAAGCGCTCAGGAGCGCAGACATCCCGTGCTGATTTTCACTGCCACAGTAAAACTGTCGCCCCCCTTCCCATTCAGGCTGCGGAGCCAGCCAGCTCCAGCGCAGCGGCACAATCCCAAAGGACCGTTCTGACAGCGCGTCTCCCCCTTCCATACCCACAGCCCTCCGCGCAGCTACGGCTGCTCCCGGGTTGAACCTGCTCTGTAAAACTGGATGACTGCAAGTGTTTTCTATCCAAAAGCAATAGAAAGACTTGCAAGGTAAGACCCCGTTGCTACTGCAGGAGGTCTGCCACAAAAGCAAGTGGAGATGTATAATGAATACTTTAATTTACAAGTGACATCTTGCTTACATGACAGAGTAAAATCAAATTTACCCATGAGAGAAACACAAAGTACAGTACTATGCCAAAATAGAGACTACTGACAAAGAGCCACGCAGCAAACAAGAAACAAGCAAAGGAAAAACAGAAACCACAGGCTAGGCCAGACAGAGGGCTAGAAAGCAGAGGTGCTGTAGGAAGAGATGAGCTGCATTTTCAGACCAAATCAGACCAGCTGACAGTCAAAATCCTGTCTTTGGGGGTGGCTGACACTAAACATAGGAGACAAAGGCAGGAAGTAAGTGTTCAGATATGGAACTATCAGCTGAAATCTCCTCTAAACCCCTGGACGCACACTGTCAGAACACGACTCTTACTATCAGTTGTAATGTCCTGCGGCAGAATAGATACACATCCTGTTTCTCACATCCTCTCCCTTCTTAAAAAAGGCAGAGCAGACACGTAGTACTCACAGACCAAACCATACTTTTAGAAGTATGTCCTGTATGGACATCTTTCCCTCCCCTCCTCCCTTTGACAGAAATACCTGTACTGCAAGAAATTAAAAATAAATAAATGGTCAAGTAATTCCCACTAACGCCCATGCCAGCATTGTCCTGTTAGTTAAAATAATAATAATAATAAATCTCTCTCCCCTGTCACAAACAGAAGCCAAAGCTGCCAACTTTTGTTTCTGTACCAGTACTTCATCTCCTATCTGTTCGATGGCAAGGAAACCTCTCCTGGAAGGAGTCTGGAGAGCAGCCACCCTGTCACCGATTCAAACACAATCAACTAACTAATGAAACTCGATACTTACGAAACTTGGCAGGTGTACACCAAGAAGAAGTTTTTAGGTAGTGTCATCTACAGGTCCGCACTCCCCTCCCTTCTCCCCTGCCAACATTTTTTCCGTATTGGCAAAGCTCACGGGTAGCTATAGCTGCGTACCTTTACTCCAGTACGAGCTGTATCAGCCCAAAGGGCAGGTCTACACCGCACAAAGGCACGCAGAAATTATCTGCCACCCGGATCCGCCGCACAGGCGAAACGCAGGCACCCCCCTCTGCCGCGAGGGGCACGAGCCCCCCTCAGGGCGTGGGCACCGCTGGGCTGGGGGGCACGAGGCCGAAAGCGAAGTGGCAGCTGCCAGAGCGGCTCTGCCGGCGGCAGCCTGCCCCCTGCCCGGCCCGCCAGGAGCCCAGCAGCGAGCAAGGCAGGGAGCGGGCCCCGTGGGCCGGTGAAACTGCTCTGGCAGGCCTGTGGGACAGATCCGGGCATTGATTCCGTGCCTCCGCTCTAGCGAAACGAGGGCACGCAAGGCCTCACAAGGGCAGCGAACAAGCAATTTTTTCCACCACCTTGGGCCCGGCACAGACACCGAGATTTTGGCGCTGAACGGCGGCAGTGCCAGAGAAACGCTTGCTCTCACGCCGTGTGAACGCGGCTTGTATCCGTTCGTGGCGCTGCCTTTAGAAACAGAGCAGGAAGGTTTCCTCCGTGATCGACTTCACCGAGCGATCAGAACATTTCGTGACGTCAAGGAATGAAAAATGTCAGTGGCATTGCAGAAATTTAAGTCATTTGTCTGGCTTACCTTAAGTGGTTTAGCAACATTAATTGGATGCTTCAGGATGCACTTTGTTTTAGAAGTACATTTGCTATCTTTGATATAATTACAAAGCAAGCCTTTCCCTCACAACCTGCCGTGGCTCCCGGTACCAGCACAACCGAGGGCATGGCTCAGGGAGGAACAGCTGCGGACGAGCTGGGGGTGACCTCCACCAGGACGCGGAGCCAGGTTTGTTACCCATGGCTCCAGCCTGCTTCGCTGCACAGCCCCACAAACAGCGCAGGGGCGGAATAAGCAATCAGAACAAAATTGCTCGCTGTCTCCAGAAGAAATGAAGCCTACGGTATGGTTTGACGTGTATTAACTGCATGCCTAAATAGGCTGAGATGTTGGAGGCAAGGTGTGATGCCTGATCCAGAATCCTTCACAAAAGCTGCCAGCAACAATTCTGCTCGTCTTTTTTCCCATGGTTACACAAGAGGTCCCCGACTTCTTGATTGTGTTAGCAAAGCACAACAGCTACAATCATCCTTAAACATCAAAGGAGCTTTAACAGTCTGCAAAGGAAGGGTGGGAGTCTTACTCTGTTCAGTAAAGGATATGCTTTTGATATGATATTGAATTACACTGTAAACCAGTAGACTTTTTAATGGCATTTCAATAGCTTCAACTGCCCCCTCGACAATCTTTTCTGCAGGGGTTTATTGCCTGTAAGCTCAAGATGGCTAGAAACCAAATCATTACTCAGAAAATGCTCAAAACAGCAAGGCTTCGATGGCCTGGCTGAAACGCGTTTTAGCAAAAAGACCTGTGGTAAAAACTAAAAATAAAACGCGAGCAGGCCAAGGCCTCCCCCCGCCAGTGCAAGCGGCGGGGGCTGCAGAGAGCACGGCTGGGACCGAAAGCTTCCTGCGCGCGTGCTGCTGCTGCCCTGGCCTCGCTCCTCCGCCTCCACGAGCAGCCTCTTGTAAAGCCGCGAGGGGACGGCTGGGGGCTCTGGTCTGCCAGCAGCCACTAACATCTCTGAAGGAGACCCTGGCACCAGCCCTTGGCCTGCCTCCTCTCCCTCTGAGCACGGCGTCCCGTCACCAGCCTCCAGATTAGCAAGGGCTTGGACAGACAGCTCCAGAAAGCTCCGGGTGACTGCATGAGCCGGGGCCGCTCCCAGCCGCCCGCTCACCCCATGCCCGGAAGCTGCCGCCGAGTCCAGGTGCCGAGCATCAGCCCACGGCCCCGTGCTGGCGTGTGCGTGGGCAGGCGAAGCCAGCCCGGGCTGAAGTTTCGCTTTGAGCTCCGCCACGCTGCAGCCTGCAGGGAGCAGGCCGGGCTCCCGCTGCAAACCTGAGCGCCCATCACGTGCTCAGCACGGAGCCGGAGGCACCGGGGACCGCTGGGTGGGATCGGGGTTGAGGTCTCGGCGTGGCAGCTCCTGGCAGCCAGGGGAAGCGAGGTGGCGATGCTGGTGCTGCCGATGCCGGAGTGGGAAGGCGTGCTCCTCTCCCGCGTGCACTGCCGGCTCCCAGCATCCTTCCCGACCCCGGCCACAGCAGCACCAGGCACCCGGATGAACGAAGGAGAGACAGCTTCCTACCCTGCTGTATCCAACTCGGTGCAAGGGCACGAGCACCCGTCCCACAGACCCCTGCTACCATCCCAGTGGCTCCGATCTCTGGAAATTGGATTTTCTCGTGGTTTGACCAAACCTTTCAAGCCTTGGATATCCTTAAGAGGAAAGAAACAAAACAAAACAACAACTCTCAAGCAAAAAATGTGTTCTCCAAGGATGCTCACAGATGCCAGACAGGCCTTTTCTTGGGGAGGAGCTTGTGGATGAGAGAGAAATAGAGGACTGGCTTGGCTCAACCTCTGATGCTGAAACAGGGCAGTAAGCGCCCAGCTCTTCACCACACAGTCAGCTTCATCCTCCCTCGTCTGCCTTGATCAGTACAACTGTTATTAGCAACACAACCCAGGATTATATAAATACTTGACAAACAGCAACAGTTTTTCCTTCTTTATTTTTTGCAACCTTTGTTTTAGGCTGCAAAACATGCTCAAGTAGCCTTGGTGCCCTGAACTGGTGTTTTGTGGGGTTTGTTCCTGGCACAAAGTCCAGCTACGTGCCAAACCAAAGAGACGAGACAAAATTCTGGTAGCTTTCAAGAACTATCCTCCCTTCTTGCAGTGGGTGCGTCTCCCCACTACTCCCGTTCGACAATGTAACTGCGTATCGGTAATAACAATTACAGAAACAGCTGAAAACAAGAAATAGGGATGGAACTTAGTTTACTCAAGCCTAGTTTGCAATTAATGTGTAGCGCGACTTTCACGAAAGTCAGAGATCAGCATTGTATACCTGGTTGTCCCACATGTGGAAATGGGAAATCATACACCCGGCATACTACTGCTCCTCATTTCAGCCTGCTACTGACCTGTGGATGGGGAAACCATTTACTCCAGCTCCACAAGATGCAGTCCGTCCCTGCAGATGGGCACAGGCTGACGCAGACAGGCAAGCAGCAGCCTGGACAGTATCCTCTTTTTGAACTCAGACAGCCTCATTCGACATTTTGCCCAGCAGACACATCATTCTCTTCAAATCTCCTGTTCAAGCAGGCCTTCAGAAAATCCACAGTGACCACACGCATCACAAAATACTCTGTCAACAACTATAAAATATTTTTGGCTTCCTGATGTGAGTTCTGTCCACCTGGAGAGCACTCTACAGCAAAGTGGGAGCTGCGAGCCCTATAGTATTTGGCCCACTGCGCCTTGGCTCTCTGACAAGGTCATCCCACTCCGGGGAAGAAGTTGTGTTCTCCTTTAACTTTTCAATTTAATGTTCAATAAATAATACAATTGCATATAAGCAAGGGTAAAACACTATTCTTTTTGCCTTAAGAAAGGAAAAATGATAGGAAAGGGTACAGATAAAAGAGCTGAGGTTAAAAAATGCATGGGAGTTATTTGTTTTAATCTCTTCCTGCAAACAAACCTAGCAGTTCTCACATGAGCACATGGTAACAAACTCATCAGGAAGTTGCAATTGGCTCATTAATCTAATTGTCCATCTGTTATCTAATTTCCTTCAGTATACTGTGATAATTTGCTATTTCAAGATTGAGTCACAGAAGGTTTAATTTTAACTCCTTGTTCAATGCTAGAAATAACATCTCTACCCATGGACTAACCATTTTTTACAGTCATAATTAAATCATTCCCTAGTAACAATGCAGGCCAGTATCTTTTGTAAATAGTATCTCCACAAGCTTAAAAATGAGTTCTGCTATGACATAAGCCCCGTAGGAATAACCCTACATATCGTACACTTCTCCCTTTCAATTACAGCTCAGTACTCCAAATTATTTCTGTTGTCTCACTGATATATGACTGCTTCCTATACTGCACTCACAGACAGCTGAAACTACCTTGTAAAGACACATACACAGAGTAAAAAAAAAAAAAAGATCTTAGTATATGCTAGTGGAAAATTAAATACATGCTTTAAAAGAAAAGATTCAACACCTGTTGTAAATCATAACTTCACAGCTTTCAGGTAACAACCGGCTTAATTCTCTACTGCTTTGCACCTGGCAGGGTCATGTGCACCTGTGTAAAATGCTACCATTCAGGTTTGCACAATTTCACACCCACTCATCCACAGGAAAATGCCTACCAGAAAGATCATGGTACCGGAGAGATCACTGCTGGTTTCAGCTACATCAAAGCATGCTGAAGGCAAGATGGCATTTAATTGACAATATTAATAAGAACTACTACTACTCTGCAACTTGACAAGTAAATACAAAAAATGGGAAACAGAGAGCAGGATCTTGGAAGTTAATAAGCTTTTATAGATTTGATTTGTGTGAAGTTTGTCAAATGTGTTTTACAACTAATATGAAAATTAAAAAAATATTCAGACTGTGGTAATTTGTCTACTAGAAAGACTTCAGAAAACAATCAAAATGGTTAGAAGGAAAAGGTAGTTTTTAAAAGAGTCTCCAGAACGTGGATTTTAAAGCAAACTATGACCACAACACCCTGTCCAGTACCCAGTGGGATGACTCAGGTATATAAGCATTACTGATGAGACGATTCATGTCCATACACTTACTCATCTGCATAAATGTTTGGGGTGATAATTGCAGCGATGTGCCTGCAAGTCACCCGGGAAGCACCAACGCTTACACACCAATTGCTCCTACTTGCTTCTCACCGACACTTCCTACAGTTCTCGCAAGGCATGGTGACAAATGCTGTCACTAATCACTTTTTCCCCTGCAGAAGACGCCCCATGTTTATCAACAGAACAGCAAGAGCCCAAGAGCTCACGCTGAGACTTCAGGCAGCGTGTGAGCTGAGGGACTGTCCCAGGTAGTCCCCGGTGTTCTGCGCTCCCCCCTCTCTGGAGGAGAGCTCAGGGCGCGGGGGCAGCCAGCTGCCCTGGCCCCCTTGGCTGCATCACACCAGGTGCATTTGGAGTTTACCAATATATCGCTGTCCTTGCACCTTCTCTGAAAATAGAACATAAACATTCTATGTCAAATCAAAATGAAAAGCCGTCCTTTTCTCCCCCTCCCCCCCCCCAGATCTCCTACACCAGAAATTTAAACTTCTCACCAGCTCTGCTCTCCCTTCAGTTCTCTCTCAGGATGCCTGAACATCCTGGGATGCTGTATCCCCCAGGATGTTCTTTATCACTATTTCTCAACCATTTTGTATTGAAGGACTACATAACTTTAGGGAGGGAAAAAAAAAAAAAAAAAAAGATCTGTTACTGCTGTGATTTTTTATGTACAGCCAAGGATAAGCCGGGTTAAACTCTGAGGATTCACTGATCTTCCCCTCACTTCATTCCTTTCCTTCCCTGCCTGTATTAGCCTATATGGTTTTGTTTGGGGGTTGGAAAAAGGGCAGTATGATGGATTTCAGAGTGGAGATGTTGCAAATCATCTATAAATCCCTTGTGGTGTCTTTTATCATGCCAGCAGTTCACGGACCTTGTGTTAGTGCAGAGCAGCATTTCCTATCCTTCAGACTGCACAAAACCCAATGACAGCCTTGGTGGATTTATCAAGACATATTAAATTATCAGGGCAAGATGCTGTTCCCATGTCAGCATGCGATTCTGGCTGCACGCTATGCGAGATGCTAACGGAGCAAGTCAAAAGGGAGGGGAGGAGAAAGGGACAGAAGACAAACACTTGCTCACCCTCCCCGCTAAATCCACCTCAGCTGTCATTTTTGGACACTAATTGAAAGGACAGAAGCAGCTCCTCACCTCTGTCTACACACCCAGATAAAGCATCAGTTCACATCAGTCTAGTTAAAAAACTCCCCGACTTCCTACCCCATTGCACCCCTCAACTCACAGACACAGCAGTTCATAGAACGTGCGCCTATCCAACGGGGATAAGAAACTCTTCCCTCGCCAACGAGCATTTCAAACACCTTGGCAGGCCATATACTGCATCCATCTTAAAAATCAGCATCCATGGGATGTTTGAAAGGAAAGAAACAGTGGGCCCCTGGACATGCATGCATCCACACAGGAGGCAATATTATTACAGATATTTTGGTAATGTAAATAAGGCCAACACCCCACAACGGGGCAGCCCAAACCCCACATGTAGGCCAGACCCAGCACAATCAGGGCTCCAGCCTTCTAACAGGCTAAGGGCTCTCTCAACAGCAAACACTCCCAACAAATCAAACAAGCAGAAACCCTCAAATCCGCAACCCCATGTCCTGAGCACACTCCTTTGCCCTGTCCCACACAGCTCTGTTCCATAATTAAAACTGCTTTAGCACAAGTCGCAGGAGCAGTTTCCCTCTGGCAGCACAACTGACCTGGGAAGCTGGCTATGCACCCACTGAGCTAACCCCGATGAACTTGGTACCTAGGAACACTGAAGAAAAAAAAAGAAATAGCACCATTATAGGGCTGTTAAGTGCTCCTGCAGCTGGCATTTCCCTGTAGTCACCCCAGAGATAGAGCATCACACCTCAGTCACAGACACTGGCTGAGAACAGAAAGCACCAGCGTTCTCTCCAGCGATACAGTCTAGACACCTATCTGTTCCCTACAGTGTCAGCTCTCTTTCCTCCACGTCTGATTTTATTGTGGTGGCTACCTGACCACGCGTACTGAACTTCCTGGCCTCAGAAAGTTAATACCTATATTAACCTTAGAAATTCTGAGTTCTTCTGCACCTTCTCTGCCCAGAATTTTTTTTTTTTTTTTTAAACTTAACACTTACAAGCAAACTAGCTGGGATCAATACATTCACTTCCTCCTGCGTTACAGCACTGGAAGCAAAGGCACAGCTTTAGAGCCTGTGCTACTCCTTTCACTTACCATTAGGACTAAGACATAAATGAGTTTCTCTGGGCCGGATGCAAGTGCCTTGGAAATAACCTAGAATTAACTGTAAGTGAAACTGTGTTCAACCAGTGCTGTGGCGTACATAATATATGCAAGGCTAGTCCTGCCATTCTGCTCAAAAGACTAAGAAATCTGCATGCACACATCAAACAATTGTGCAAGCATGTGTTGATCTCAGGAGAAATACATCCAACCCTGGGTATGCATGTTTCCAAGTACGTCCCTGCGTGCAAAGCAGAAGAGGGAAGGTACATAATCCTATGAGTCTGCAGGTGTGCTTTGCAGGTTACGTATTGCAAGTCTCCTCTCTGCCAGACTACAATGAGGAGACTTTACAGCCCTCAGCTACAAAGTCTCAGCCTTCAAGCTCTGACAGCTGAGACTTTTGTTCTCAGCATCCCAAAACGCATCAGTTGAAACAGCACTCACCACTTACCCCCTTCTGTCCAGCCACCAATCTAACGCACACAGGCACAAACGCACGACGGTACACCTGCATAAACGCAGACACACACACACCGTGCTGCGTGCATCTGCAGCACAGGCATGCAAGGGCAAGCCCCGGCTCTGCAAGCACCCTTCGAGCGCCTTCATTCATTCAGAGGAGCCCAGCTCCAGCCTCTCCTGAGGCCAGCTACTCACCCAGCCTTCGAAGCTGTCGCTGGGGCCCGCGGAGCGCAAGAGGTCCTGGAAGTGCAAGGTGCAGTTGGCCACAAAGTCATCGTAGCCGATGGGGGTGTCGTGGAAAACGGACAGCTCGATCTGATGGCCGTCGGTAACCGTGGCGGAGAACTCCTCGTTGTAGGTGGGCTTGTTGGTCTTCTGCTTGGTGCTGGTCTGCCCTACGCGCACCTGGTCCACGCTGACGGCCACATAGGGGTCCAAGAGCTGGTAGCCCTTGCGGAAGAGCGAGTGCCGGAGGGACCAGCGGGTGGGCTGCAGGCCCACCGCCTCCCCGATCCGCACCTTCAGGTACCCGTTGAACTTCATGGCTCCGGACATGGCCACCCCCCGGAGGAGCGCGGGGCCCCCGTCCCGCGGCGCCGGGCCGGCAGCCAGCCCCGCCGCTCCTCCTCAGGGGGCCGGGCGGCGGCGGCGCAGCCTC
>VXAA01006385.1:375946-440096 GCA_013399115.1 Anseranas semipalmata
AGGCGGGCGGCGGGCGAAAGGTAACGCCGGCGGCAGGTGAGAGCGGGGCGCCTCGCCCCGGGAGCGCCCGGCCAGCCCCTCCGACGGCCCCCGGGGCTCTGCGCCGTGAGACGGGGTTAAACTCCCCCGGAGCTGGAGGGGGCCGGGGCTGCACCGCCTCGAACCTGCCCGGCTGAGCTGAAGCGGCCGCTCGTCGCATCCACGGCGGGTCTGTGGCAGGAGGCCGTGGGGAAAAGGAGTCGGGCGCAGCAATGGGATCTTAGCGAGGTGGTGGTGTCTAGCAGGCGCCTTCCAGCACCAAAAGACTGGAGCACGGCGTTTAACGAGGGAGACGTCTCTAGCGAACAGGACACGTCGCTTTTGCTACTGCAAAGTTTACTGTTACAACCCTGTCTTTGGGGATTACTGCGTATGATTCACGTTCTTGGCACTCAGTGTGCAGGGTTTGTTTTGGGGTGGATTTCTTTTGGGTTTCTGACTGCACTTAATAAAGTCAGCATTTAAATACTTTTAATTACACTCCAAAGTTCATAGCAGAAGTGGCGTGAAGTGGGTAAGGGAACATCGAAACCCCCATGATGCCGCTTAGCCAACGCCGCCTGAACGATGGCGCGATCTCTGCAGCAGAAGATGTGGTCACCCAAAAGTCCCTTTGGTGCCGAGGATGCGCAGCCCTGCCCTGGCAATAGGCCACCCCTGCCTGGGAGCCGGGCCCTCGCGAGGGTCGAGCCCCTCAGGCTCCAAAGGAACGCGGGGGCAGATCTGCGGTGCCCCTGGCTGGGGTATGGTGGAAGGAGCTGCTGGCCTCGCTCCCTGCTGCTCGAACTCCTCCCGTCTGGCCCGAGCCCAGAGAGCCCTCCCTGCTCATCAGCGAGCTCCTTCCTGGCAGCCGCTGTGTAACGCGGTCCTGCGCAAATGTGGAGGTGTTGTCCTTCCCCTTCTGTCTCGTCTTTTTCACTCCTTCCTGTCCCTCTCACATCTTCCTGCTCTCTTCTTTTTGCGTTTCTCTCTTTTTTTTATTTTCTTTCACATTTCACTATTCCTCTGCCCTCAGCCCTTCATCTTTCACATTCTAAGCAGCAGACTGCCTCTGGTTTCCGACCCTGGTTCCTCGCCCTTTTCTCCTTCCAGATGCTCTACATTTCACAGGAGCTGAGTGCAGGAGCACCAAGCCAAGGCTCCCATCAGCCTCCAACTGAGCAGGGTTCCTGTTCCCTCTGTGGCAGAGAGCAGGTGGAACAGGTTCAGTAATGGGATAATTCCTAACAGGGAAGCAACAGTTCTGCCAGAAAATCTTGTAGACCCTTAAAATCCGAGTTTTGACAGGTAGCCGTGCAAGACTTTCAAGTTCCTTGATCTGCAGTATTAGCTGGAGATAAGCGTTTAAGAATTTTAGAGCTTGGTCAGGACAGGTCATCCTGTGGAGGAACACAGATCTCATTTCAGAAATTGCCAAACTGCAGGATATCCAGCCACCACAGCGTCCAGGATCTTGTCTCCAGCAGTGGCCAGCTCCACGTGTTTTAAAAGAAGGTATGGCCAAGCAAGCACAGAATAGTCTGTCCCCTTAAAAATACTTCAGGATTCAGGCAATTGCTTGTTGGTTTGATATTCCTTCTGAAATACACTTTAGCATTAACTATAATAATTCTGGGTAATTTTCCCTAGAGGTCCAGTCCTGTTTTTAATCTTCATACCTTCTTGGATTTCTCCATTCCACAGCAGTGAGTTGGTCAGAAAAAAAAAAAAAAAAAAAACATTTCTTTTCATCAGTTGTGTATCTGTATTGATTTTAGTTTCTTGCTTCACCACTGTTCTTTCATGACACCATAAAATAAAAAAGCTCCTCATTTACTTTCCGAAGAGCATCATTATTTGTCATTTTGCACTTTCATCACCTCTATCCTTCCTAGTCATGAGCTGTCCCTCGGAGTGCATGAGTCTGGACAGATCCCACGCTGACCGGGATGGTCAGATCACAGTTCTTACCAACTTCACCAGGACTCTGTAATGGCTGCAGACAACACCTAAAGACAGTCTGAACTTTAAAGCACCCAGCATGAATGTGCACAGGATGAGACTGAAGGCCTTAAAAAGGCTGGAGCGCCTACTCTGTAAACTCCAAATCATCAAACATAGATTTTACCCTGCCCAGAGGCGTTCAAAGAGCTCAGTGCAATAGGAATGAAGAATGCTGATTTAAAAAGAACAATTTTTGGCTTAGCCCGTTTCCTGAGCTTTCTGAGGAAGCAGAGATAAAAGCTTTCCCAAGCAACTTGTTAAAAGTAATCACTTATTTACTGGCACAAGCAGGGAGAAGACTAAAATCTGCTGGTTAAAGGTTCAGACAATGCTCTTTCCTCTGCTTAATCACATAAGCTGAAGTTCTTTGCTGCACTGGATTGTCATATATAATAGCAGTAGGAACGGGGACATAACTTTTTCTATACAGTGGTGCATTGGATTCTCATGTGATAACGTGACTCCCGGACCTCGGCCTTAAAAAAAACGGCAAGTATTGTAAAACTTACAGAAAACACGGGTGAACTAAAGTGATACATGTTTCTGATTAGCAGCAGTACACGTTGCCAGCCAGTTTTCCATTGGAGGAAAAAATCGATCCTGTGGAATCATATGATGGGAACATAATTAATTTTGTTTATCCACTTGAACCAGTCTGGAACAGATCACCTCAAACAGCATCTGAACCCACCCCTACTCTGAATTCCCAGCCAAAGCCCAAATGTCCCATTTGTCAAAGAGAACTGACTAGAGACAGAAAGTCAGAGAAAAACATCCACAGTTCAGTATTTTCTTCCAAGAATCAAAACATCCCCGCGCACAATGAGCTTGCAAGGCTGAATGCAGCAGCACCATCTGGTGATGGCTGCTGCACTGAACCTCCTCGCACAGCTCTCTGTGCCGGGCAGGAGCTGAGGTGTCTGCAGGAGCATGGCTTCTCTTCTCGTCCCCAGCAGGAGCTCGTTGCTCCGGACATGGGCAAGTTGATTCATTTTGTGCCCTCAAGAGTTCAGGGAGGCTGAGCTCCTCCTGGCGCTTCCTGCCCAGCTGCATGGCTTCCTGAGCAGCTGGCCGATGACACACAGTTGTTCAAGAAACGGGCTGTGAAGAGGACACGGATCTCCTGCTGCTGTGCCCGAGCAGCAGAATGGCAGATAGCATGCAATGGCTACAAATACAAAATAAAGCGCGAGGCAATACAATCTGAATTACAGGTAAATCACAGGATAAACAATCAGAGAACAGGCACTAACCTTTTGCCACTCTAGGAGATGATTTAGAGCAGTAGTGGAGAGACCCCTGGAAAAAAAAACAGCTTAGTGCTCACTGATTATCAAAAAGACTATTAGTAATTATTAGGAACAGAAATGAGAGCAAAACCATCACTCAGGCACTGTATAAATGATACACCCATACCATTTATATTGTGTGCAACTCTGCTTCTCCCTCCATCTCAAAAAGTACAAAGCAGAATCACAAAAGGCACAGAAAAAGATGACAAACATGATCAAAGGAATGAAACAGGGTTGTGGAGGGAGAGAGACTGACTAGCTTAAGATTTCTCAATCTGGGAAAGAATGACTGAAGGGGAAAATGTGGGAGAGATCTGTACAATCATAAACCATATGAGCTGGATGAATGGGGAAGGATTTTTCATTTTTTCCCACATAAGACCTAAGGGGCACTTGCTGATATTATAAGGTAGCAGGTTTAAAACATACAGAAGCAAACACCTTTTCACACCGTGTGTAGCTACAATATAGAATCCATTGCCAAAAATGGAGGCCAGAAATATGAACAGCCTCTTAAAGGGTCTAGCCATTTATAGAGGATAGACTTAGCGGTGGCTACTGACCAGGAGACAAACCCTGGCTCAGGAAGTCCTTTAACCACAAATTGCCAGCTAGGAGGATTCAACAGAGCAAGGAACACTCTGTGTTTCTCTTATTTCTTACTCTTTTATGCTTAAGCATCTTATTTCTTACTCTGAAGCCTCAGTTACTGGCAACTCTTTGGAACAGTATGGTTGAAGTATGATGAATCTAGGAGGGAATGAGTATGCCTGTTCTGATGTTCCTCCGGATTGTAATTTCCATATCTAAGTGAGAAAACTCAGGAATGACACTTCCTGAGACTGGCTTAGTCACCATCCCTGCGGATGAGCAAATGGCCAAAGAAGGGACCAACTCCCTGACATTACTCTTGCATTCTTCCTTCAGGTCACAATAACCTTAAGGATAAGTTTATGCAAGTTCTCTCTTATGTTTTTGGTAGCCTATCTGGAAAACTTGCAACTTAGCTTTGCAAACAAAGGTTATGATTTAAATTTATGATTTAGGCCTGGCCTCATTTCACACTATGGTTATACACAAATTAGAGCCCATTCATGCATCATGGAAAAATGTCCACTTCCTTTTTCCTACCAAAGTGTACACTATTCCCTTCACCAATAACCTGTAATTCTCCAGTAATTTAGTACTGTCCCCATTTGGCAAGTTAAGGGCAAGTGCTTGAACTGCTCCACTTGAAATTTCTACCAAACACTGGTTACATTCAGAAGCGAGTCTGTAAAGTGATGGAAAAACCTCGGCTTTCACAACCACCAATTGCAATTGCAAAAATGCTATTGACATCTCTTGTAAATGGAACTGCAGTTAAATACATTTTAAAAGCACAAAAAAATAAAAGAGCTGTAGAGGTTAGTGAAGCAGGAACTAACTATTTGGTTCCTCTATTAATTTTAGTCTATTTATACAACTTCCCTTTTATAGTTCTTTCTATAAGTGTGCTTGTTAAAACTCTAAATAATGACAGCTGCTAAAAACTGAATATCTCATGTGTGGAATCATTTGTGGTGTGGGAAAAAGAAAACAACAAGAAAAAAGATCAAATTCCTCTCTAATGATAATAATTACAGGATCAATCCAAAACTTACTGAAGTTAAAAGCAAACCTGCCACTCATCTAAGCTATATAAGAATCAGCCCTGGTTTGTATGTCTGCTGCTCCTCCTGATTTATACCAGTGCAAACTAGAAAGAGACATTTAGCCTAATATCAGCTTTTCTTATTTAGGATGCATACTTATTTTCCACAGCTAAATTGGAGCTCACACGATCCTTATTTATTTTTTTTTTTATTTTGGGGGAAAACACCAAGTCATTTTATAAAGTGCTGCTATTATAAACTGCAGAATATAGTTTATAAGAGCACTAACTCCTACAAGCCAACCATTAATACAACTAATGGCCTGTTTGTTGTATTAAACTGCTCTCATTTGTCTGGGTCAATTAACAAATGCAGTGGTCATTAACAGTTAACAGCAACTCAGTTATTAGATTTTATTACTTGTACAGGAAACACGGGAGAACAAACTGATTGTTTTGGTTTACTGGGGTTTCTTTCTTTCCCAGCAGTCTTGCCCTATTATTTATAATTTAGCTACTTGCTTATTCCCAAACATAACTGGCACACTCAGAAATGGGTTCAAAGTCACCCATGTAGACAGTCAGTTCTCCTGCCAGCCCTACCTAGCCCAACAAAACTCTCCTTTAAACCAGAGAGCTCCAAGGTATCGGGCATCTGCAGTGGCCCGTTTTTCTGTATCTTTTTGTTGGGCAGCAGCTTCCATCTGCATATAAAACAATGGGATTTAAGTAAAAGATAAAATAATGTGTATTTAGGAGGCTGTAAAATCTTCTGCTTCAGTCATGGTTATCTCCCCGTCTCTCCCTGTCTGTCTCTCTCTCCCTCCCTCCCTCCCTTCCTAATTCACTGAAATCCAACATGCAAGTTTAAATATATCTTTTACTTCCTCTTTGTTGGGACTGATGCATCAAGTAATGGTGATCTCTTTCTGCCTTGCACAGACATTTAAACCAGATAATTGTAGAGGTCTTTTCTAGCTTACAAATTAGCTTAGAGCCACAATCTTGAAACACTTGTACATGGGGAGTATTACCCAGTGTTATTAAGCTTGGGAAGACCTTCCACATTCTAAATGCTAAAGACCCCTGACTCACACCTTACTTGCTCTGCTTTCTTCACCCTGATTTAGTTCAAAGCAATAGAAAAATACCAGTGTTAAGCTGTCAGGAAGGACCAACAAAGGCTTGTCATGAAGGTGGCTTTCATCAAGCAGTCTGAGCAGCTTTCTTCACCCTGCACTGCCATGATACACAAATGAGGGAGGAGACACCCAGAAATGTGTTGTTAGTCCTCTTTAGAAACAGGATCTTCCGGACTCCCACCAATCAGTGTTAGACCAGACTGGTATTGCAAGACAGCTATCAGTACTTCTGAGGTGGAGATATGTGAAGTGACTGTGGCTCACCGTCTGTGGGGATGGGTATATTTAATGAGGTTGAAATAACTCAATTTCTGAGCTATCGGGCTTTTTCTACTACACTGCAGTTATTAATGGTATGTATAGTCACAAGTCCTTCTTTCCTCCTACAAAGGCTCAAGGGTATACCTAGTATAAATGATACTACCCGTTCACTAAATGCTTTGGTCAGTGAGAAAGATGGGGCCATAACTAGCACGGTGCATCAGCGGCACACGTGATACCACCCGGCGCTTAACTGCCTGAAGAAGAAAGGCCGTACTCCTTCACATAAAGTTGTTCACAACGCGGTGACTGAGCATGCTGCACTGGAGATGTCCCACCAATTCTCTTCTTATTTGGCTCATGAAAGATGGTCTTACCATGGTTTGATCACACACAAACTGATCAGAGAGCCATAATGGCATGCAAATTTGGCCAAATTACATTAGCCCGGTGCTACCTGCAAACTCATTTGGATGCTATGGCAGGCAAAGGATCCTATACAGCATCAACAGGAAAAAAGGTGAGAGATTTTGCTAAGAACAAGCACACGACACTGCTAGTTTGTATGACCAGCATAGGTGATTAGAAAGCTTTTCTACCATCCCTGGGGCAGAGGTTAAAGCCTCTTTTGTATGCCCATGCCTGTGTCTCGGGTGGTATGTGCATGGGGAAGTGTAGCGTTGCAGCGCTGCAGACTGAAAGATACAAGTCAGCTTATCTGCTCCTGCCCATAAATGAGACACTTTGGATACAACTTCCCTCCTATCAGCTTCTGATAGTAACTTCCTTCCTACCCTCTTTCCCAAGCTAGCACGTGCTAACGTATTGTGCAACAAAACCAGTTGGACAAGAAATGTGAATGTATTTAAGAAGGACAAAGATGTGCACATTATACCATTAAGAAGCTGACTCAGTGGAGACTTGCTAGGAATGGTCCCAGATTGCTGGCCATGTGTGCATCCTCCCTACCTTGCAGTGACAGAGAGGGGACAATAAAAAGAGCACCTCTGCCTCTTTCAGTTCCTGGTTCAGCTCAGAACATTAAATCCCAGGATTTTCCGTGGACAGCAGGACTGTTCAAACACGGAGGAGACAACGCAGTCTTTGCTTTACGTGCAGAAAGCAGATGTCAGAGCTGTGATCCAGACCCTTGCTACAAAGAGGCTGGACACCCTGCTCCCTGGTCTTGCATGGTACCAGGCAGCTTTACCAACCTCCTCTCCTGTTTGCTGTCCTTCTGCCTCAAGCTCCTCATGCAGGAACGGGTCTTTCTAACCAGTCACTGTGCATTTCATGAAGCATGTTATTCCTTTTGTTTGCTCCCACTGGATCATTTTTCCTTCTCCAAGGATCTGGGTGTCAGTTGGCAGAGGAAGAGATCCTGTCACAGCAAATGAAGAGCACATTATGATTTGCTAGTGCACCCAGCCACAGCACACCTACAGGCTGATTCTTCCATTTGTGAGATGGCTTTGTTTATTCTCTCCATACTACTCAGGTCAGAAGCTACCACCTAAGCCAAGTTGCTGAACCCTAGCTGCATGTGGCAAGAGCTTCACGTTCAGCTCATTTTAAAAGAAATTGTACTAGGAAATTATGTTAAGATTCAGAGGGGAGAGTCAGGCCAGGGCCTGTTGCTGCAACAGTATGTAGCTTCATTTCGGATCAAGGAAACCTAGCCCCAGTGTTCCCAACCAGAGAAGCAAGATTTTAGTGAGGACCAGAACTGAGCTTTCAAATCCGTGGTTCCCTCGTCTCTGCAGCACACACCTGATCAGGCACAGATGCAGATCTCTGAAGTAAAAGCTGCCAAGATACCCTGGAGGAAAAATAGCTTCCGGAAGCAGCTACCTGCTGCCACAACCAAATAAAGTCCTCGGGCTGGCAGCCCATCTCCTGGGTTCCTGAGCTACTCAGACAAAAAAAAGAAAACTCCAAGGAGCAAGCTGAAGGCAAAGGATGAATAATGCTAATGAGCATATAAAGTCTGGACTTTTGGGAAAGCACCCTTGTTCTACTTCACCTAGCCATAAAACCTAGTCTGTTTTCATTCCTGTCCATTTCCCTGTTCCAGAACTTTTCCTACCCTTTCCTCTGTCTCTGCTGCTGGGAACCACCTACTGAGAAATGGCTTCAGTCTAAGAGTCTGGGCCATCAAGACTTCATCCAGCAAGTCAATGTATTTTGGACATGCGGCAACAGTCCTGACCTTGGGATATTCCTCCCTTGAGCCACCTAGCATCCTAGCGCTATCCCTGGCCAACCAAAATCGCAGCAGAGGGACATCTCCTAGAGTCCTTTGGCTGAGGTTAATAAAACAGAAAAGGAGTAAGTCCTGGGGGTTGTGTTGATTAGGTGTCAGTCATGAAGTAAATAAAAAGGGTGCAGGAATAGACCAGCCAGGGCATTATGGGATAGCACTGTAGGACAAACAGAACCTCAATTCTGTAACCGGGGCTGCTGCTGTATCTCCACTACCAAGCATGCAAGGTAGAACTGTTGAACCCAGACTCTGAATGGTACCCACGAGCAGACCTTGTCAAACCACTCCTATACCTGGGCAAAAGTATTTTTGTGATATGGGTAAGGTATCACAGAAGGTTTGCATCACAGTCCAGAGAAGTTCTAAGTTACACTCTCACTGAAGACATAGTGAAAGGATTCCTAGGCATGAAGGCCTGGGCACATGCTCACTAGCTGTTCCTACTAAATCCCATCTGTAAAGAATGCAATGCCTACCAAGTTATACAGCTCTGCCATCTTAGTGGAGCTTGCTAGAGAAGAGCAGAGGGAAAAGAAGGGTAAGGTGTATTCAGCTTGCGTGCCTCTGGATCACCAGTACAGAGTCCCAGCTGCACCAGGCCTTGTGTAGGTGCCAACACGATGTCTCTGGGAGAGGAACTCTGCTGGCTTTGGAGAGCTGGGGGTTGCGTTGCTGAGGAGACTGAGAAGTTTGGCAGACAGCTCTGAGGGCTGCCATGCTCTGGCCCCCAGGAGACAAAGCGACACCCCGTCTGCTTGCATTGAGTGAGAAATAATCTCTGTGAGAAATCAGCATGAATTGTGCCTAACTGCCTGGTTCTCATGGGAGAGTCTGAAAGAAGTGAAACAGCAACTGATGGTGAGCTTGATGCACAAAACCACTGCAGTGGTTCCTGGAGGTCTGTTTAAGAACTAGCACTCCAAATGTTCCTCAGAAGTATTTAATATGAATATTATTCCTTAAGAAGTAGGATGTTGTTCTTTTCCTGAGTAGTGTAACTTTGCATTTTTTTGAAGTCTTCAAAAGGCTGAACTATGACCTGTGCTAAAACAATAAAAGATATTGTTTAACAGTAAGTAGGCTAAAGAGGAGAGAAAAATAAATGCATTAAAGTTATGGGACTATTATGACTACATGTTGCAGACTCATTGTATTAGCTAATAATACCTAACTGAGTTGAATCCTGTAACACTGGCAAAGGATCAGCAAGACCTCAAGGCTCCTTTTTTGGTCAGGACTTAGCCTGATCTTTCAGCTTTCTGCCATGTCTCTCATTAAATTCCTTTTTCTCACCAAAAAAAAAAAAAATCCCATCTGCCAAGAACTGCACATTCTTTTCATCATTTCAAGTGGTGAACTCTGTTCCACTGAAATGCAAGAGTTCACCAATAATCTCTACTTATCTGTACATCTTCTAGTAACCACAAGAGCTATCGTCTTTCATACCCATAAAGCAGATGGAAGTTAAAAAGCAAGCAGGGAAGGGTTAGAATGAATGGAGTTAAAAGTATACTGAGGTGAGTGTACTATAGAGCATATAATGATGAAGAAGAACGTTCAAAGGCAGAAGGGAACAATTACCTGGACTAGGTGACGAGAAGAAAAAGAAACACATAGGAGGCACTGGGCATTATTAGCCTTTAAACTCTACAGAAGGAATATAGATTTCTTTCTTCAGTCCATTATGAAGAACTCTCCTCTTGGTTCAGAAGCAAACCCAAAACATGCCCCAGCATACAAAGGCAGTGCTGCGGCAGGCCTGCACTTCTAGCATATGCTGTGCATCAGATGTGTTTCCCTGTATCTGCTTTCCTCGTTACTGACAGCAAGAACACATGCTGTGTATGCACTGTTACTGAGACCTTTAAAATCTCAGTAAATCATAACTCCGTGATACCAAGATGCTATCCCAAGTACTCCTTGATACAAACTGTCAGCTTCCTAATTACTTAAAATAACACCTCTGTTGGTGCACACCTACAGGTAGAAGTTCCCTGCATGTCCCTATCCCCACTTCATGGTGGTTCCCGCAGTGATACTCTTCCCCTCTTCTGAATCAGAGTATAGGCTCAGACAATAAACACCACTGCAGGCTCAAGCACAGTCCTCTCACAAATGGCATTGAGAAATTCTAAGATTTCTGTGAAGAAATAAACAATTGCGAAACAATGGTGAGGACATCCCTGACTATCCCATCTCTGCTGAGAAGCCCCGAACTGTGCACAGATGCAGCAAACTGTACAAATATGGATGCTCTTGCTGAGCTGCAACTCACTGTGAAATAAGCAGGGGAAAAAAAGAGTATCTCAGTATTGCTCAAAAACTTCAAGGCCTTGCTCCAAAATCCTAGAACTTATAAAACATTTAGGGACCAGGTGTAGCCACACTGAACAAGAGAAAGCACTCCCACGCACACAGCACTGCATCAGCCAGAAACTCTAACTGCAGAGCTAAGAAAACCAGGTTTTCTTCTATTATCCAACACCTCTAGATGGAGCTACCCCTTTTCTTTTCAAGCCAAGCAACAGCTAGTGAGACACCGCCAGCCATACGGCAAAGCAAGAGAAATATAATGCTTTGTAAGCGAAGGAAGCTTTTGCAGCAAAGTACACATCCTTTTGCATGCATGTTTTGCTGTCATTCGATGTTCTGAGCTTTTCTGTAACCCTTTGAGGCACCAGCCATGATACCCACGCCCTTGTACTGCTTTAAAAAGTTGCCCCTTCCAGAAGAGTAATGTTGAGGAGTGAGAAAAGAGTCAAAGTGGGCTGCAGACTGCTGAGAGCTGAATGTCAACAACATGCCAGATCCCCAGCTGGACGGAGATCAGCCACGCTAATTTATCTCAGTGGTGTGGCACTGGTTTACAGAAGCCTGGAAGCTCAGCTCGGTGCTGAACGAGACCCTTTTGAAGAGGGAAAGACTACAAAAATTGAGACACTGAAGAACTCCTCTGCCTCCTACGATGGGGGACTTCATCTCTGGAAGCCCTGCCCCCCGTGCACAGAGGTAGCCTCAGATTTCAATCTTCCCAGCAGGGCCAGCCGCTCTGAAGACAGCTGACCATGCAAGTGTCACACTCAGCCTGGGAGATCCTGTAAGGCAGGACAAGGAGTCTTGAGGGTACCCCCACGCCAGCACTATGGGCAGACAGAAGGAAATACTAACAATATTACACCCCTGTTTGTACTGCAATATCCCTGCCAGGCCTGAGAACTACAAAGCCCTGATTTTGGAAGGATTAAGGCAGCACACATCTCCCTTTAAACATCACCCCTAAACCCACCTGCAGCCTATCATCCTCGCTCAGGGTGAAGAGAACAGAAGGGCAGGGTCCAGAGCCAGCACTTCATTTCCCATAATTTCTCATCGGCCCTAAAAAAGCCCCTGGGAAGGCAAGGCATCCCTGCCCTCCCTTGGCAGCCGCTGTGTTTCGGTGCTGCCAGCGCCTGTTCCGCTAGAGGGTACCCTCGCCCCGCACTGGTGCCAGGCAGGAAGCCCTGCTGAATGCTGCTCCTAATGAAACCTGAAGGCCAGGCCCTGGAAAGTAAAAATCAAACTTTACAGAAAAGCATGCTGTAATTTTATGATGCGCTTTAATTTGATTCTGTTTAGTTAGAGCAGCCCCCTGGGCAGGCTGGGACCGCACTGGGCAGCGTACGGCTGTGCTTTCAACTAACAGCTCCAGCCTAAAATGGAACTGTTAGAGCCTCCCGTGCAATCAAAGTTGAAAATGACCCTGGGGAGTAAATTAAAAAAAAAAAAAAAACAGGAGGCCCACAGGAGCTCACATTTAAAATACATATTTAATTTTATTGGAAGGATAAGAGCAAATATGTTCAGATCTCAAATATTATTTGTATTATAGCAGTGCCTAAGGGGAACCAAATGAGCACAGGACTGCCCTGTGTTAACAAGTGGACGAACACCTAGCAAGGAGCACACAGCTTGTCCCTCGTAACCTGCAATCTAAACAGACGAGGCATAAGGGAGGAAGGAAAACAGACCAAAGAAGGACATAGTTGTACCCCACGACCAACCTGCAGTTGGGATGGAGCCAGGAGTAGGACCAGGGTCACCCAGTTCCCCTCCCAGAGTCCTCCTCCTTGGCTCACGCTATCTCAAATGCTGTATGTGCACAGCATGTCCTGCTTCCCTGTGTTTTGTTTTTTTCCAGCTAGGTTACAAACATGGATGCACAGCTCTTCTGAACGCCAGGTCCCCCGCAGCTCAGTTTCAGCTAGACTAAAGCAGGTCACAGCAAAGAACTAGTGCAAGCAAACATTAGCCTGAACTGTGACCTAGCAAAAAGAACCAAATATTTGGAAATGCCACTTATTTTCATGTCAATGGAAACCAAACCCAGCACTTCAAGCTCTGCCTGTTCCAATGCCTCCTATATCCCTGGAGACTGGTAGCTAAGTCTGCACCTGCCATATTCTAATGGAAGCCCAGAAGGATTCAGTGAGCACTCTGGCTCACGTTACTGGCTGTGCTCACGGTCAGTTTTCATTCATCGTTACTGAAAATTACTGAATTCATGCAACTCCATCTCACTTCCACGGGAAGTGAGAACCCCAGCCTACAGGGAGCAAACTCCTCCCTGATCCTGGAACTTCCTGCCCCTGGTCTGCTCCAGATTGCTGTTAAGATCTGTTTTGCCTTCTACCAAACCGGAATCTTTTATCTGCATACTTACACTAGAAACTACAGGAAAAGATTTTCT
Source organism: Anseranas semipalmata (assembly GCA_013399115.1). Taxonomy (NCBI): domain Eukaryota; kingdom Metazoa; phylum Chordata; class Aves; order Anseriformes; family Anseranatidae; genus Anseranas; species Anseranas semipalmata. Next base: position 389,286 of record VXAA01006385.1, read on the forward strand.
CTCAGATTCATTCCATTAGCACCCACTTTCCAACGGGTCCTTCCCTACTCACCGCTCTCTAGACGTCAGTGAAGGTGGAATATGAAAGGTGGATGCTAGGTCGATCAGATAGCATGGTATTTTCTCAAGTTAGAATATATCACGGGAAAAAATGTACAGCTTTGTATATCCTAAAAAAAACCAGCCCCAAACCAATGAAAATGACAGCTTATGTGAGTATTTGGAATTGCTCCAGGCGTATCACTGATGTGAAGGGATCAAATTATGAAGGAAACGTTAAGACATGTAACAGCCTGAGGTCCCTCATATCCTCACAGCAAATACAATAGAAGAATCATTAACTGGTAGGGCAGCAAGGAATCTTTCAGCAAAACAGATTGAAGCATTCCACTGAATCAAAACCCTCTGGTGGGAAAAGTGCTGGTTTCCACCCAGCTCCCAGGGGAAAAGTCGGCTCAGCACAGGATGGGATTTTGGTCAGTGTTAGATACAGGTCAGCAGACAAGACACTCTCATGGAATGTGGCACGCCAAGGTGTAAATCCTACCTTTGCAAAAGGACTTGAACTTGGGTCTTCAACATCTCCAGGGACTGCCCTAACCACAGTGCTATTTGCTGTTTTGGCACCAGCTCTCTTATTCACTCAGCATTTTTGGTAGTAAAAGGAGAGGAAAAAAACTGAGTTAACAACAGAAAAAAAATTGCTTCAGAGGGCAGAAAAATTATTTGCTTCCCAACACTAATCACTTAGGATCTACCTTGCATGCCAGAAACCATCCCTGATGTCTAAAGACAGAGGTGGACAGAAGAGATTTCTGTGAGCTGAGCACTAGTGGACTATATGTGAAAGCCAGGAAAACCTGTACGCAGATACTTACTCTGTCCTCACTGGGGTGATTACTGGAACACCACTGACATCACTGGGGAACTCTCCTGTCTGAGAAAGGGACACAAGAATCAGTCCTGCAACATTAAACTTGACTACTATAAAATTTGTCCAAATAGAGTTGGTGGTTCATTTCTCATTTAAACTTTTTTTGGGGCGGTGGTGAGGGGGAATAAACTATGACACATTTCTCACATAAAATTATATGATGTGGTTTTGACTAATATGAATGTTTCTGATGTATGTGTCTATACAGCTTTGCCTGTAAAACATTTTAAAAGCCTTGTGCACAAGATGTGTCCTGATATAGGTGGATTAGACACGAACAAGTGGTACAATGAATGCACAATCACACGCTCCCCCAAAGCCCCTGTGGGTCATTAGATACCAGAAACAGAACCTGAAAATCCCTTTTGGAAGCCTTACGTATGTGCCTGGAGCTTTCTCCCTGCATTCGATTGACTGATTTACAAAATGAGTAGCAGATGAATGGCTGTCACATCCCCGCTGATTTTGACAGTGGCTGCACCCTTGCAGCAATCAATGCTTTTTAACAAAAAACACCATGTATTTCAACTGAGTCGCTTAGCTGTATTTTGGCATTCTGTTTATGATGGAGAATTATTTGTTATTGAATCCTTAGTGGTCCGTAGCATCAACTTTGTTCTAATTACTAAGGCAGCCAAGTAATAGTTTTCTCCATTTACATATATTTGTAGGACTATAACCAGAAAGAAAGCCACGAGTGACTAGGCCAGTAAACAGTGCAGTTTGCTGACTAGTGTTTGTTTTATAACCTTTGGCACATCTTGATATGTACATAATAATAGTTCTTAACCCATAAATAATATTTTACAGAGGTCACACTATAGTTATTTAAGTTCAGGGGTTTATTTCCCAGAACACTAAGTAGCTGTGAATGAATTATGTTTAGTCTGATCTGCCACAGAAGGGTCATAAACTTATAAGTTGTAGCAAACCATGGAATATTACTCCTGTATGTCAGGCAAACTGCAAATGTTAAAGAATAATGCTTGATAAGGGGAAAGTCTTTTTATTTTGTTAAAGTAATATATGTTCCTAGGGAAAGACTATAAAAATTCACGTTAACTTAAGTGACAATTTGGGCAATCTCTCCACATACAGCTTGTGAATTCTGCTCTGTACGGGGGACTCTCTCTGCGTGTCTGAGAAGCTGCAAACTCCATTCTGAGCAGGCAATTTTTTTTCTTTCTTGGCTGTCTTTGGCTTGCAGTGTCCCACAATCTACAGGACGTGATGAGAGAAAGTTTTGTGCCTTTGCACAGGGCTAATAAAAAAAAAAGGGGGTCATTAAATGTTGCTGATAGCCTGTTCAAATGCAACAGCCTTGGACAAAGAGAAGGCTACCACCTCCTTTATTAAGTCTGATAAACACATAAGGGGCAGGGAGGGAAGAGAACTAAGCTGGGGAAGAACTAAGGTAGGGCACTTTGATCACTTCAGAGGCTGCTCAGGGTCACCCGACAAAGGAGGGTATAGCACAAAGCAGCGGTGGTGAACTGGAAATGAAGAGACCAAAGGGACCGTACGTTCTGGGAAGGATACCTTGTGCAGGAAACAGGAGCTGGGAGGCACACTTTTGTAACAGAGGGCTATTTGTTAATTGCAAGACCAGCTGAGATAAAGAAATCCAGTCAAGGAGAGGGAAAGGCTCCTGGGTCCTGAAGACACAGACAGGAAGAGTGAGTGGGCCAGACCTACAAGAGCTCTGACTTGATCCCAATGAGCACGTAAAAGTGAGGAAAGCAGGGGAGTCCACCTGAGTCTGTCTGGTTTTGGTGCTGGTTACAGTAATGACTTCAAAGCAATAACTGGATTGAGAACCTGCTGCAAAACTTGACTTTCTTTGTGCTCCCACCATCTCATGTCTCCAAAGCAGTGAACTGCAAGGTCACAGCCCTAGCCAAGGGCAGTTTTAGGCAAGGAGGAAGGAAAACACTGGGCCTTTGGGCGTCCAGCTGCTGGACCAGTAACTCCCATTTCAGGCAAGAGGCAACAGACCCCGCACTGGGGTATGCCCAGGACACAGCCCCCGCCAGCTGACCTGCGATGGGTGCAGAAGAGCAGCGGCCAGCTCACCACAGGCAGTCCCACGCTCACAGCCTTGGCACGCTCGAGTCCTGGCCGCGCTTCCCTCCCTGGGCCCTGGCTGCGTGGCCGTGGCCCCGGGCAGCGGGGACATCCCCGCGCTACCCCTCCTTCGTGCCACCCGACGAGCTGGAGAAAGGCAGCTGAAGAGTTTCATGGGTGACCTTTAAGGGACGCCTCACTGAGGTGGTGACAACTTCCCAAAACAGAATACAGTGTGAACCAAGAGGATCAATAATAAAATCAGATCATTCTGGCTCTGCAGAATTTTCCAACTCCAACCAACTACTTTGCTCCCACGGACTTCAGGGGGCCTTGCTGTGAAATTCTAGCCAGCCCGGAGACTTTTAAGAAGAGGAGATAAATAAAAATAAAACAGAAAAGTCGCCAGCTTCGTTTTTCATGTTTGCGCTGCTGGTGCTGGAAGCCTCAGCCCAGGACTAGCTTTTGCGAGCGCTGTGGCGTGGTGAGACAGAACCTAGGTCACCACCCAGCTGAGCCCTCTGCTACCAGCACGTTGTGCGAATGTCCTGGCCCTCCCTTCCACGCGGAATTAGTTCTGCCGAAACGAGTAGTTGCACACCGCTGGGGGAGATTTGTAAAGGAAAAATACGACAGCGAGTTGTTGAGTTCCCACTGAAAGCCAGAAGGAGATGTATGCCTAACTTGTTCGCTTGCCTTGAAAAATTTCAAGGAATGTTATTTAGAAATTTATTAACTGTTAAAAAGAAAATAAAAGTTGCATGATATGTCCTGACTTCAAGAAATTTAAGTACAAATGATTTCTTCTCTGTGTAACCTTTGAGGGAACTTTGTGGAACTCATAAAAATAAGTCTTTAAAACAAAATAAAAGACACTCTTAAGTGTCCTGACCATAGTGCAAGCATTCTAATTCATACGTGTTTTAGTACGATGCCGAATTCAAACTGAACTGTAATTTCTGGGGGCGGAGGTCTAAAACCAAGGGCTTCTGTGAACAGTATAGTTTGTGAAACCCGGTTTCTTGTGGCTGTCTCACACTTGGATCATGCTGTCTAGCACAGCATGAACTGCAGTGGAGACTTCTGTTCTTGGGCTCTTCAGTATGACTACTTCTCGTGTAATTCCTATTGCTATTAATACAGCAGAGAGTGTGCTACAGCCTTTCTCTCAATGTGGGCATTCACTTGGATCTTTCCTTTTTGCACAGATGCCTTTTTCCACAAAACCCGTAGGAATCCTTTCCGAATCCCTACTTTGAATCTTCTTCCTGTTTGATTTGGTTGAAATTCCCTTAAAATTTTCAAAAGTTTTCTTGGGTGAATGGAAGCCAAAAAATACAGGTGTGGGAAAAAATGTGATTTATAAGGTAATTTTGTTTCCCTATCCATAACCATAATTTGAGTAATACTTTATCAATGCGTTTATTTGTTGTGAATTTCCAATTCAAAATACTGGGAAAATAAAGTTGACTAACTGTAACATCTCCTGTGCCCAGAGATGTTTAAGGAACACAGGCTTCGGGCTCTGTGGTGATCCAAACAACTGACATGTCACAGAGCTCCTGGCCGTGCTCTGTGACCACCCCTTCAGAGATACCAGCATGAGGTCATGTTATGCTTTTTATTATCTATACTTTAATTTAAGCAGCTGAGATCACAGCAAATAACGCTGCTGTTTTATAAAGCATAATCATTGCTCAGCCCTTCATTTGCTACCCTCAGCCACCAGACAACAGTCAGACATAAAGAAGGCTCATAGATATTTGCTAGGTAGTGCAACCTCAAGGCACCTCATGTAGTATAAAGATTACTGAATTTCAATGCCTCTATATGTACATGCCATTGCCCTCAACTTGACAAAAGATGGGAAGTGGCACTCCTATACTGCTAAGGCTTATACACCGAACAGGATGCGACTTTAATGGGTGAGGGCCCTGTGAGTGCAATGCATTTTGTTTCATTCTACAGAAGAAGACATTTAGAACACAAAGCATCTAAAAACCTGATGTAATTGTCTGATCAGAATGAAACATCATTTTATTACTGAATACATCGCATTTACTCAATGCTTTGAATAAACAGATGATGCCCCCAAGGATGCTATTGTACCAAGCACGTAAAGAATAAAAAATAGTCGTCTTCTCCCAAGAGATCTCATGCTCATGCTTAATTCTATCAAACGTGGGAAATTCCACATCTGGGCCCACAGGCACATTTGCGACCACCAGTTCCTTGCTACCTACACCCACCTATTACAAACACAGCCACTCTGCGTAGTTCATGGGCGGCATCACTTTAAGCTGCCATTTTCCACGCCTGCCACTTTTTGGTGAACTGAAAACCTCCACTAGAGTCACTGGAATTTCTAACGGAGCTAAACAAGCAAAGTCAATAGGTGTTGGCTGCCTAAATAAAACTGAAAGTGTCCTTTTGAAAATCCTAGCCCAGGAATTTTAGGTACAGCAGAAATACAAAATGAGAGTCTTTCTTCCACTATTACTAAATACAATACATTGTAATTCATTTAAGACTATATTTATCATTTCTAGACACAGATCATTTTCTAGCACTCCACAGCATCACTCAAGCACCATAATCTACAGTGTAGTCAACTTTGACTAATCGTCCTAATTATACCTGGTACTTAGGATAGGACTGCAGCCCACTCCCTCCCCAAACAGACACACACAAGATTAGCAATACTTTGAGTATATCATGTTTTCTTCCTGGCTTTCAACGGTGGCATTTCTTAATTTCTGTAAGATCATTATTTATTGTTTATAATAGTGCCTAAAAATCCCAAATAACAATTTTTGAAATGGAAACAAAGATAAACAGAGATGTAAAAGCCTCATAAAGAAAAGGCCCAGAGACACAATCAAGTTACAGCAGTTTAAATTACTACAGGTCAACAGAACAGTGGTTACTGAGCATGCATGTATTCTTAATCTTTTGCAGACAAGACATAAAATGCGTCAAGTCAAACCTCTTTCACCGAGATTTAAGTGAACGTGCTTCACCTGGCTGTTGTTGCAGGTTAAAAGCAAGGCCCCAGTGAAGAAGAACTGCTTCACTGTGGTGTTAAGCCAGGGTAACTCACAAGGGCACCTGAGCCCCATGTCACTCCCGGCATCATCCCGGGAGGTGTGTAATCACCCCTGCACACCTTGGGTATACAGGGTACCGCGAAGCACCAGGTCAAAAACATGTGCTTCCTACTACCCTCTGCAAAAAGGGCAGATTAATACATAATTAACATGTATTGACTTCTCTTGTGGTGCTTATAAAATGTGTTTTGCATTATGTTTTTGTAACAGTTGGCTAGCAAACCTTGACCTGCAAGGGTTAGGACGAATACCTGCACAGCTGGAGCCTTCGGTGGCCAATCACAGTCCTTCTCTCATCATTTCCCGTTTTTATAAATGTAAATATTGGAGGTCTTGTTTAAACCTTCAGAACCTAAACATGTCATCACTATTAATAACATATGTTATAAGACACCACATGCTGGCAAAATAACCTGCAGTAAATGACACCAAAAATATTGAAAAGCTTAGCATAAAATTGAAACTCGTTAATGGTACACTGTGCAGTTTGGCATACAACTAGAGGCAAGAATTCCACACAATGGGACTGTGTGAGTGCTAACAGCAGGCTCCCACAAGATAAAATAAACTTGTTTTATGGACATGAGGAATTGATTTTTAATGAGATTCTGCTCGGCCGTAACATCATCCTGGGAGGGTGAGCTGGTTTTCCCCTTGCCTCTGGTGCAAAATTATAGTTTGCAGAATAAAGGCACATTTAAATTAGGCCTATGGATTTGCACCTTCATCATATTAAGTGAAAAGTAGGTGTTATCCCAGGTCTGAGTATAAAACAGCTGTTAAAATGCCTACAAAGAAGATCTCCTCTTCCCCATATTACCTATCTGTACGTTCTGGGGTCGGGAGGTCAGCCCACAAGCAGAATGCGCACTCCTCAAGTTCTTTAGGAGATAAATGATCTTGCAAGCATATTTCCTGAGGACAGAAGATTAGTAAAATACAGATAAATCTCTCTCTTAGGAGAAGCTGAGTAAGGGCATTTGAATTTATCTTTTCATGTTCAGGTCTCAACTGCCTGTTAAGAAAACGTTAAAATCTAAAGAGGTTACCAAACTTGCAGTTTGATGTCAAATCACTGGCACATTCAGCAAGAAAGAACTGTCCCTTTGCTGCTTATCCACATTTTAGTCTCTATCTCATTCATTCCACCAATTAAAAACAATACTAAACCTCCTCTTTGAAGCCCCCCAAAAACTGGTGTCAAACAAATGGAAAGTGCCTTGTACCTAGGCAGCATTTGGGGGAAAACAGAATACAAAAGCAAGAACAAATACCAAGCTTCCTTAGCTTTAAACTCAAAACATTTTCTTTAAAAAGAAATCACAGCTTTGCTTCCCAAATCAACGTCACTTGGCCCTGAATGAGCTGAGCTGCACAGTGTTGCTGCTTTTCTTTCCTCTCTGCTGTTATGGTTTGCACTGTTTGTGTGCAGTCATTGGCTTTTAATTGCCTTCTATTGCCTATTTCATTTGTCAATAAATAGAAAGTGCAGACCTATCACCAAAGACCTTACATCTGTTTCTCATACATCTTAGCCACCCATGGTGCCTTAAGCTAAAGCCATCCCCTACTGCTAACCAGGCTACCAGTTTATTAGGGTTTTTTTCCCTGCCCTTTTAAAAAGATGAAAGTTCCTAAAAGCTTTTTTTGTGCAAGTGATGGTTGAAGTTAATGAAGTAAGCATCTGTTAGGTGAGAGAAGGTCACCCTGGGGTTGGGCACCTCCCAGTGGTGGAACTGGCATTAACCCAGCGATTAGTACGTGATGACAACACCTTAAAGATAATTAGTTGACAATGAGTTGAGAGCCTGTTAACCCCTTTAACACCTTATAGTTTATGATTATAATGAAACACTTTGGGACAAAACAAAATAGATCTAGTTTTTCTGACTGACTTACCATTGGTTAGTGTTTCCCTTATCATGTTTGTGACCTTAGCCCAAATAAACAAATAGCTGCTAGCAGCCCAGAGCATGTTGCTTACCTTCAACAGTCAGGGCTAAAACGTAGCACCAGCTTTTCTGCCCATTTTCCCCCACAGGCAATGAGGTTAAAGACTCTTTGGCCAGGAGTAGGAGCCATTGCTGGGGTAGACACATGGGAACAGATAAGAGGAAGTTAATGGCATTTCTCACGTGACTGACGACTGAAAACTCGAGCTGATTTTTTTTCTTGCCCCTGCAATTTTGATGGAGGCCATTGGATTTGAGTCATCTGAGTGTCACAGCTGAGCCCACTGAGGCTTCCCCGCGAAACAAGGGCTAGTTGGCAGAACGAGAGAGGCTTTTACAAACTGTGTGTATAGTTAGCAGGATCAGGCTGCATCTCCACTGGAGTGAAGCAAACAGGAAACTGCGCCGATCAAGGGTGTGGGGAGAGGAGAAGGAAGCAAATGCAGAACAACTGGCAGTCTGCTGTGATTTATGTACGCTGGCGTTTCCCAGCTTCATTTATTCACCCAACGTGTTTAATCACGACGTGAGAGCTCGAATTAATTATGACTGGCAGCAGCTCCAGAAATTGGGCAATAGCAAAGTAAAATAAATCTGTGCACAGCATTCAAGAAAAGCCTGTCTTGAGATTAAAACTAAAATTCCATTTAATTTACAAAGATGGATTTCTCACTTCCTTCTTCTTTTGCAATTTCTAGGTCAATGTGATACAGGCAGTCTTGGTGAGAAAAATATGATGAGAACACGTATTTGTGCCATTTTTTCCACACCGAGCCAGAACAAGGATCACTCTTGCTTCCATTAAGCTTAGTGTAGGACTTCTATTGACTTCAGCAGCAACAGGCTTTAAGTCTGCTGTGTACCCAAATACACGGCTATCTAAGCTGTTCTGTAAACTTTCTGAAACGTGCCCATCATTAACAGTTACCAGGGTATTAGGATGTACAGTAGTTCCACACAATTCTCATTTCTCCTGTGCCTCCCCCATTTCAGCCCCTTAAAATGCTTAAAAATCACCAGCAAATTAAGTTCCATCGTGGCAAAACTTCCCTGGAGAGACTTTTATTCCCAGGTGACAGGCAAGGCAAATGCTTCCAAAGGATCCCCGTAGCAGTTACAACCCAGACCTCCTGGCTCCCAGCCTTGTGCTTTCCTGCTAATTAAATACGTCTTGATGAATGCAGAAAATGTAGAGTTTTGTTATGGTTTTTACATTTAAAGGCAATATATGAATTCAGCACTGTATCAAATGTCCATAAATTCAAAAATAAAAGTATTTCCATCGATTTCTAAGCCACTTATTAACTGACCTGTACTACCGGATAGTTCTGAGATTACAGAAAAATTGCTATTATTTATCTTAATATAATTTTAGGAATAGAAAAACTGTCACTCTCCAGAAGTTGACACTTTATTATCCAAAACTGATTCACTTCTCTGCTGCTATGACCATCAGTTCTTTTAGCAGTGAAAAGAGCTCACAGTAACTTCACTGTAAATACAGTTAGCGAATATAATTTGCTATTGTAGGTAGATGAGTCATAAAATCAGAATTCCTAGAACACGTCATTGATTATTTGAGTGTTGATTATTAAGTGTAATTCAGGGTTAATTAACTCATCTCCTCCATGATACAGCAGAAAAGTATTTTTAAAATACCTTACAGAATCAGATTCTCTTTTCTGAGGGGTATTGCTCTCATATTGGTCTTTACATTTACCCGTCCCTTTTCCTGTAACACCTAAATGCATGATTAGTCACAATGTGAAGTATAGGACTATTAGTAGGGCTATGAATTTCAAAAATATGGCTCATAATTAATGATGGAAATAGAGGGGCAACATTATGGGCTGAATCATCATCTGGTATAAAATGGCCTGGCTCCACTGGCTTCATCAGAGCTATGGAAATTTATGCCAGCTGAGGATCTGTCCTCATCTCTACAAAATCTTTTCTATCCAGTTACTTCCTTCATCCGCTTTTAAACTGCTTTAGAACATCACTCTGAGGAACCCATCTAAAATATCTGTTTGATAACGGGATTCTGCATCAAGATGTACAATTCAGTTTGAATTTGGCACTCATCTGCCTTCTTTGTTATCTCATCAAAAATGATGAAGACTCACGCTGATTTCAGCATAACCTAATCCAGAAAACACGCAACTTGGACAGGTATGCTAGAAACCAGAGCTACGCAAAAGTTATAAGAATGGCTGGATGTGGAACAAGCGGAATCATCCAGGATATCAAGGCATGGTGCTCTTTCTTTGCACAACTCACAACTTGTTCCAAAGATGCTTACAGAACCACTGCCACCACCTTGCTCTGTTGTGGGCTGCTGCCTCCTCAGCGGGGGTCAATCCAGCACCATTTCCAGATGGATTCGCATTATCCCAGCAAAACAGGAACAGCTGGTTTGGTTTTTTTGATCATAAAATATTTCCTTAAGAATTTTTAAGCCATATAGTAAGGCATCCAGGCATTTTCAGCTCTCAGTGAGGAAAGAATTGTCAGTATACATGGATTTGGGTATTGGGTATTTCCCCTCATCATTTCACCTCACAAATAGGACAAACCAAAGCACATAGGCTATATAGCTTAGGTATTCTGATGGAGCAACAGTATGTTACCCGTGTCTTTTAACCAAGTGGGATTACTATGAGCTGGACATTTTGACAGACATTATTATTACTACTTAGTTCACAACCTGGCTGTTCTACAGAGCTGCAACCACAGCTAAAATGCAAATCATCAGCTCATCAAATCATCATCTCATCAGCAGGTAGGGCCTTCTGTGGCAGCGTTCCTACTAACCAGCACAGCTCTCCTGGACAGGAGAGAAGCAGCAATGCGTATTCTGTTGTCCAGTCATGGAACCACCTTGACCGACTGCTCAGCAAAATGGTCACTGATTAAACAAATGTCTTCACAGCTGAAGAGGTTACCAGCATAAAGTCATTTGAAAAAAGAAGATCTCTGATGAGCGGCACTGCAGATGGAGAAACTTTCCATTGGTATAGAACTAAATAAATACTCCTCTCTCAATGTCAGCAAAATGCCTCCGCCAGCACGGCCAAGAAAAAGAAGGAAAACAGCGTGGGAGCCAGCACACAACCTTGTTTGGGGCTGCTTGAGACAGGAATGGAGTCTGATATGTTGCCATTTTCCATACACTGGCCATCACGGAAAAATAAAGTGACAGAAATAAACTTTGTGAGACTTCAGAAAGATGAGCAAAATTTTCCAGACCCCCTCATGATTTTACACTGTTAAAAGCTCTTGCTAGACCAACCAGCAAATCTGCTCCCGAGCCCTTTTCCTGAAGCTGACAGAGATCCTATCAATAGAGCACAGCCAGACCTAAATCCACTGAAACTCAGGAAAACATTGAGAACATTCAGGAAGACTATGTGAGGATCTTTTCAGTAACGGAGGCTAGGAAAATGCCTGGAGAATTGTCATAGCTCGCTTTGCCACCTTTATGTTTAAAGAAGATCATACAAGTTGCAAGCTTGTGTCATTGACTTTTGCTTTCAGATAATGCTAAAGATTCAAGCAAGCTTCCTTCTAGAAGGGTAACTGCACGCCTCCAAAGGCGACTTGGCCTTACGTTTATTTAATAGCTGCCTACATTTGTCATGTCCAGTACTGCATAGCTGTCTGTGACTTGTTTTTCAGGCCAGAAATGTCATGCAAATCCACCATGTCATATTAGCGCTGCTGCTAGTCTGCCCGTGAATGCCAGCTTTGAGAGATTTCCCTATTTATTTGAAGGCTGTTCCAGTACCCACAGGTCACAGGCACACTCAGCAGCAAGTAACACCAAACCTGTAATATTCTCTAAACCAAGTTACCTAATTTACTCTACATTATAAAGGTAAGTGACTTAAGACCCATAATAAAGAGGCACCAAACCTTAACGATCCTCTTTTCACATGAAAGTCTCCTTGGATAAAATCTACTACTGTCCAGGTCAAACTTTTTATAGTTTGAATTTAAGGACAAGAAGGGGCTTATGCAACATGTTTCTCTGTGGGGGACCCTGGTCATTTGACAGACCTGTCCAAGGGCCGCCCAGCACGGGAGGCTGGAAGTTATGAAAAGAATCTCTCACCAGCCCTTTCAAGGAGGGACAGATGCTGACGTTGTTTTCTGGAGGAGAAGACAAGAGGATTTATCCCACAGTTAGAAGGCTCTGAGTGAAGAGCATGTGAGACGGGTGAGGAAACTTAAAAAAACAAATATGCAAGATATTTATTTTTTCCAAACTTGTGCATTTCTTTCAGAAGCTGAAGTAGCTTTACACTGTTACTAATTAATAAAATTTGGAAGCTTTATTCATCAGGTAACTGTGCTTCAGCTACTACCTGCCTTTGGAACATAAAAGCCCTGAGCTCTGCAGAGGACGTTCACACCAGCTGGACTGTCTCTGAGGCTCTGTGGAGGTCTCAAGTGGACAGCAAGGCCCATAATGGCACATGGTAACAGAAAAGGCACCTGAGGAGCACGCCAGATAGAGGAGGACAGAGGCCATGTTAGACACAATCCAAACCAAGGGAAAATGAAGGCCAGGCAGGCCTCGTGTGGCGGGACCCCCACATAGGAGCCAGTTATGTGTCCAGCTGGAGGAACTCTCCTGGGGCCATGTGACATGCAATGCTCAGTTTTTGTTAACATCTGTGTGGTCTAATTTTCTATTACTGTCAGCAAGTTATTTCTAGGAGCGCCAGGTTATTTTGTCCATAAACATTGTCCCCATCACACATTTCTAATTTTAACCCTATTTGTCTCCAGTTGATTTACATTTGGCCAGAAGCAAATTACCTATTGGAAGCATTTATTGAAAATTAATTAGGTGGCTAAAATACCTCCAGCAGATTCTGTTAACAGTGTCTGTTCCTTGTGGCTCTCCAGAATTCAGCATTTTCCAGTTAAAACACCTAGCAATTAAAAAAATCCATAAAGTAAATGATATAATTAGTTCCAGAATGGAACTTAGTCTCTTTGAAATCAGATGCTTTCTTCTACGGCTACAGTACCATACAATAGCAAGAGGTTTATAGTGCCAGGGTATTTTCAATAGACGAAAGAGTAAGAACGTACAATAGCTAAGTCACTGCATGAAGCAAAATGAAGGTGCCCTTGCTAGCTTAAACTTGGTCAGGCATACAGGACAACTGTGCAAATACCAAAGTGGGAAACAGCAAAGAAGACAAGATGTACAAAGTGAGATTAAAAGGAAAAATTGAGGATTAAATCTGAAGCAATCACAGCACCCAAGAACAGGGAAAATACACACTGCATCTCTGTAAAGAAAAGCCAGGATGTTAACATGATTTACTGCAAATAGTTCCACAACATTAAAATGAGTTTTTATTTTCTGTGTGTGCTGCTTCAAAGAACAACTCTGTGGGCTCATAAAAATGCAGAGAACAAATAGGGGCCTCTAAGACCAATTTATATGCCATGCCCACTGTGCACTGAGACACATATAATCTGTAAAATGTCAGCTTCAAAGTTCCACAGAGATTGGTGTTAACCCTGACCCCCGACCTTGCCGACTCTAGCTGGGCCCTCATGCTCTCTTAACCAGCTGTTTTAGATAAATGTGCTCCATTTTTAAAGAGATTGTCTCAGAGTTTTACGTGAATAGTAGTAATATTATTAACTCTCACTGAAAAAACCACCTTAACCGAGAGTCTTTACAGATGGGCCAATCAAAGTCCTACCCCATGCAGAGAGCGGTGGGTTAATAAATATGTCATTGGACTGAAAATATTTAAACAACACTGGGAGAAAAGAGCAAGGCATACGACAAAAGGAAAGCATATTAGTACTGTTTCCTGTCAAAATACACAGAGGAAGCACTTTACTTTGACCATTTTCCTCATAAAGAGACACGGTAGGCCAAAACAAACAAAGCTAAGGAATCTGGTTTATCCCACTGTTGGATACCGAGGACTATCAACTTCAATGAAGTAAGGCTGAGAGACCCAAACCAGGTTCTGCTCGACAAGACTGTTAATTGAACATATCAGCAAAGGCGACACACACCAACTGTGGCCCTGTCGATCAATACCTCCATTTCGTAAGGCCTTGTGTATGTTTTTCATACTTCACTTTATGTATCTCTCCAAAATTAGGTGGGGGATTAGCCACTCGTGGTCTGTCGGAAGTCCAAAAGTATGATGTAGCCTGCTGGTTTGGCAAACCGTGGACAAAGTCTAAATCATCCTTTTGGAAGGAAAATGTTGAAGTTAAAGGGCAGACAGTATATTTCAGACAACAAAGAAGCGGCTGGTGTCCACTCATAATAAATAAAAATAAGTTGGGGTCAGAAATACAAGTCAACTGGCTCCCCATTCACTGGACAAGAGCCAAAGACAACTCGAGTCAAAGGGAAAGCTCAGAATGATTTCACGAGGTTTTGACTCAAACCCACTGTGAATGGGGTGAGAATATATCCACAGATTTCCATGCGACGTGGGTCTGGCTCTTCAGCATTGCATTCGGAAAACACCCACCCTTCATTTTTTGCTACTGATACCTTCTAAAACTTCCTGAGTAGTTACAAGAATAAAATGCAACTCCTTAAAAGCTACAACAAACATAATAATATTAGATGTAGGTTAAAAAGATGGAAGTGAGATTGAGAAATATTCCTGTTCCTTAATAAATAAAAGTCTTTCAATTCAAACCACTGTTTAAAATATTGCAGCCAAACTCTTTTCACACTAGTTACTTCCAGGGACAGTGCAAAACAATCTTCTCATTGAGTTTCCAAACCCACACTCCAGTCTTTCTGGGTTAGCAGATAACCCTAATGTTAAGAAATCAAATACATGACTGCCAGAACATGCCAAGTTACAGCTGAAAGCTCCACTTTTCACTTCAGTACCTCGTGACTCAAAAAAGAAAAGCTCCAAATCATGATCAATTATTTGGTTGTTACCGTAATACGAACAAGAACCTTATTCACTTACATGCACTGTACCCAGTCGGCAAAATTGACTTAGGCTTAAGTATCAAAATGCCATTGACAAGAAAGCTAAGTTTCAGGTAGAATAACTCAAGATCAACCAAACTTTAGCATATCTAAACATTTGCTTTCTGAAGTGTACTTCCCATGAAGTTTGAAATTGTCCAAATTCTTTGACAATGCCAATAAATTAGGTTTGAAAGTTACTTCCCACATTATTGGATTCATGTTTTCTAAACAGAGTGTAACCTCCCACTGGAAAATGCAAAACACATACAAGAGAAGTTGGCAGAGACGCAGCAAATGACAAGGCACAGAAACAAACAGAGGCTGCAGTAAATATAATAAACACAAACAAAAACATACGAACAAAAACATACAAATAAATACAAACAGTAAATACAACAAATACAAAAAAGCATAATAAAACAGAGAAAACACTGGGAAGTCTTATGAAAGGACATACACAAATCCTTTACAGAGGACTGATCTGTGGCTGCTTTGCTTTTGTCAGTCATCTTTAATACATAAATTGGCTCCCTAGAAAATGTTTGTTTTTGAAATGTAATCTCCTTCAACAGCTTGGGAGAGAAAACGAGCTTAAATTACAGGCAAAACAAGTTCGTGAAGGTAAACATTTTGTTTTTCAAATCCCCAAAATAGGTTAATAGTTTTGAGTTCTGTGAACTTTCGGAGGTTTGCCCTTCCCCACTTGAAATATTTACTTCCTGCTCCCACTTGTGTCAACAGAAATTCTGTTGACTAACAAGGAAGCAAAAAAGGACATGAGCACATGAACCAACCTAAATAAGAAACATGTTTCTCAACACTTGTTTATGGTAAAAATCCAATTACGGTTCCTCAGGATGTCTGAACAGTATGACAAAGCCCTTGGGAAGTAGCAGATTGTCTTGATTTCAATTACAGCTCTCTCTAGGAATAAGAAACTGTTCATCCTCAAAGTTGATCCCTTTTTTTTAACCAAATATTGTTCCTACTAGAACCATGAGCCTATCTTTGTCTGCCTCTCATTAGGATGCTACAAACTCTACATGGAAACCCAACAGGAAGCATGTCATGGGGCAGCAGTAACCCTCTTCCACTGTAAAACCCCCATGGATTTACAAGTCTAACCTTGCATTTCCTTCTGCTCCATCTCTGTACTTTGCACACCCAACCCAGAGCTTTGTCCTTCTCTCCCTCTTCCCCCTTGGCACAGCTTGCTTGTTGGTAGCACTCCCATGTTACTGGTTCCCTTTTAAAACTGTCTGTGGGGGAAAAAAAGCATCGCCTGCTTATCCTTCATCTGGTCACTGCCTCTCTTGTGTTAATAAAGACATCATAGCCTCATATTTGGCAAACTCAGACTTACATCCTTGCTCTACCAAAGACCTCCTGTGTTCCCTTGGGCAAATCATGCTGGGCTTAATCACAAAGCATCTCCTGGTACCCCACTCACAAATACAGATCTTCAGCACCCTAGCTGCAGTGCTACTTGAGCCTGTATCTCTAGAGTACCACACTCAAAGACATGCATGTGTACAACTGCTCCAACACCGAGCACGTGCACAACAAGAAACGTTTACCAGATCCCGCCCAGCACTAAACATCAAGAAGAGAGATGTGTGGAAAGGTGTTGCTTCTATATCCAGTACTGGGAGCACAGGAACATTCCCCATGGATGTGCTCAACTTCACATTTTTTCCTGCCCAATTCGAGCCTCTCACCTTCCTAGAGATTTTCCTAATTACAGCACCATCGGATATTCTGAGGTTAGTCTTGTTCAGTCTCACATTTATACAAAATAATTAAACGCTTATTGGAGCAACTGCTGTTCCCTGACTGTGCTAACCACCAAGCCTGAATAATTCACTCTCTGACCCTTCATGCATGTGAGCATTTAGAAAAATTACTCTGTGACATTATAGAGCTGCAGTTTTCAACAGTTTTCAATTTACAAGCCCCCTAAAATTTTTACAGAAGAGGTATGGATCTTTGTACAGAGAATTTAAACCAACTGACAATAGGCTTGCTTCTGTTAGTTGGAAGTATTCTACAGACCCCCAGAGGTACAGAGACCACAGGCTGAAAAACACTGCTGCAAGAGAAAAAAGCACAGGTTTAATAGCATTGGCTCATTCTCCTGAGGCCTTAAGACTGCTGCCTTCATAACGCATGTTCTGCAAGCCTTGGCTTGGAGAAGATGGAATCTGAGACACAATCTAGAAGTTCACCTGCCAAGTGAGGAAAATCCTTTCCCTTCCCAATGAGACACAAGTATTGGCACAGGAGGTCACTAAAACCAAAAAAAAAAGGGTTCAAAAAAGAAAGATGTGCGTGAAACAAGATCCTCTGTTCCATAAGATCCCAGCATACTATAAGAAAGTCATACGGGAACTCTGGCAGCTATGAATCTCAAAAGATGTGGTTTGCTCTCCTGCCCCCTCCCTGCAAACAAAAAGGAAGAGAAGGAGACATGTCCCTACCTGATATTCATGGGAAGCACGCTTCAACTAAACTGGAGGAATTTCTGAGCTATAGCTTATGGTAACAATGTCACAGCTGCCATATCTGATTGTTAGAATCACCCTAAGAAACTCATCTCTAGTAGGTGGCTGGCCTAAACATGTTGAAAGAAATGCTTTACCCAAATCAACAAACTTGCAGACATTCTCACATCTCATTTCTCTAAGGAGCTAGAGTGAGTTTTCCAGTTAGAGGTCTGTTTTGTAATCACTTATGCTCCTTTTAACCACGGGAGAGAATGAAGCACTTCCGGGTCTAGTTCATCTGAAGTGTTTTGGAGGTCCGCAATAAGATAAATCACACGCCACGCGCCTCTCTCCCTCTGTGGACTATAAAGAAATGCGCAATATTAACACTGTGTAAAGGCCTACACTGTAGCCATTTCCACTTGAACAAATGAAACCCACCCCTCATGTTTAACTAGTGCTGGTTCAAATTGTCTGGTCAGATAGCAATAATGCAATGTCTTCAACCAAGAAGACATCCATTTCTGTAATCAACTTTGCAGACACTTTTTTATTTTCCTACTGGGAAGCCGGGATACTTATCTTCGGTCAATATTCATTTCTGCATACACTTGAGTTGCCAAAACAGGGGTTGCAGGCCAAGTACCTCAAGGCCCTGTAGGTTGCGATGCATAGCTGAACTACGCTTCCTGTGATGGACTGTGGCTGTTCGGCAACTGGGACAGAAAAATCCAGCTACTACTCATCTGGAGCTGGAACGATCTCCTGCAATCTGTGCTTGCGTATGAAGAGGATTGGGATGAAAATGCTGGAAGCCAGATGGCTGAGGAGCAGAAACTGAGTTTATTCAAAAAGAAAGCTTCATGGAAGCAAGAAGGGAACTGCTGCAGCTCAAGAGCCCAGTGACTGTGGTATAATCTAAACAAAATCCTGCTTCAAATCAATTACTTCAGTACTTCGCCTTGGGCAAAAAATATAGGCATTTTAATCAGCTCCAGTGTATTTCTGCAGAACAGACTACAGAAGAGTAATGAAGGCCATAATTAAATTTTCAGTAAAAGGCTTAAGTGGGAATATGAGAAATAATGTAGGTACTGCTGGACATTGCATTGCTGTTTTTCCACTTGCATTGGTTATGGTAGGTGTTTGCCAGTTGGCACTAAGCAGAACAGGGGTCAGGTGTCAGATGATTACTAACCGTGACACTGTTGGTCGGGTTTCCTGATGTGCAACTCCAGAACAGCTTGCCCAACAGCCATCACAGTTACACTGTCTATGGAAGGGGAAATCTGCGTGCTCACAGTTTGTCACTTCTTTCTACCTGAAGTAACCTTTCTTCCCAAAACAGTACTTTGAGAATAAGTTCTTCCTTAGCTACTACCCATAGAATAGTGCAGGGTTAGGAGGACGAAAGCAGTATGCTGATGGCTGTAACATGAATGTAACGGGAAGTGTAAACAACTGGTTCTTTGGGGGAGAGAGCTCATCCTACTCTTCTGGGTTCGTGCAGTTTCAACAATGGTGGAAATAAGGACAGACAGTAACAGTGATAATGAACAATAAATAATAGCAGGGTCTTAGAATCTTCCTGGCCATGTAAGATGCAAACCCTGAAACTCCGCAGAAGTCCAGAAACATGACATCCAAACCAGAATCAGAGCGTCTTTGTTGCCAGCTGTGGCTCTAGAACGCAATTAGTGGAAACAGAATTCGAGATTAACAGCCCATCGCTAAAGAAACAGGAAGCAAGGCTACGTCTCTCCATGCCAAAGAGCAAGAACGTCATACAAAACACATCAGAAAACCAAGAACATTGCAGCACTTAGAGACCAGGTCTCAAAGCTCCATTTCAGCAATAACCTGCTTTTTCAGTAGCCAAAGCCCAAGCACTGATACAAAAGAGATTTTTAGGCCATAAGGAATCATTGTGATAACCAAATGAGATCTCCAGCACAACGCGAGCACAGAACTTCTCCCTGACACTTCTGTACCCAGAACAATGACCTGCAATTGTCACTGCTGTGCTCTCATGGTGTCTGTAGCTGTAGTTCAGTGTGCAGGTGCTGCTGGTGTAAAGAAGCAATATTTGTACCCCCTCACCCTTCCCCTCCTGGCCACCCACTTCTGCCTCTGTAGGTGTTTGTGCAGCCTTGCAGCAAATCAGATGAGGGAATGGTGCTGGCTGAAAAAAAGATAAGCCAAGCAGCCTTATTAACACAAACCTAACATCCAAACCCAATTATTCACACATTTCTAAGCGTGATCAGTTCACCACCCAGCTACATAAATGCCTGTGCCAAGTACACTCAGAGAAAAGCAACAGGCAGCCTGCAGCAAACGCGGAGAGAGGCACTGCATTTCTCAGTGGCCAGCGTAGAGGGTCACCAAATGCCTGTGTGTGGGCGCACACACGTGTTCATCAGTCTTTGCTATTCGTTCCCTCCCCCTCTATAGCTCTTAAAATTGTCTAGTAACTTCAACCAAATGTGACAACAGGGCTGTCAAATACATTCAGTTCCTACCTCTTACACAGACATTGGGAAAGGGGAGAGATCCAAGTTAGAAACTCCTCAGAGGAAAAAAGCCACAGTGTGAGCTCACCTCTTATCAGCCATCAGAGAATACACATGTGCAACCACTTTGGAGACATGGATGTTATTAGACACCAGAGAATCCACGCTGAAGAGGCACAGGAAGCCTGACTTCACAAGTTCCACTGCTCACTGAGCAACTTGTGAGATTTACTAGGTTTCATTCAACTGATTTGGGGTCTCCGAAGAATCTGCAGTGCTGACTGTACAAGAACAACTCACTCTGGCACTGGCAAGTAATTAGAGGGAAAAGAACCAGAACAGCCATTAAAAGAGTCCAGGCAACTTTTTGAACCAAGACTTTTCTTTTTTTTTTTTTTAAAAAGGCTTAAACAAAAAATCAGCATGTAGGAGAAGAAACACTTCCCAATCTGCCACACACACCCTGTCCCCATCTCAAGTTTGGTCCTAGGGGGCTTGCAAAAGTGTTAATACCCTTTGCAGTGTCGGGCTGAATTTCACCATCATGTGAACTTCCAAATTCACAGCAAAGCATAGCCTGTCTTAGGGCCAGGGAATCACTTTGCAAGGAGCTTTTCACCCTGAATAAAACTAGTGGCAAGAGTTTAATAGCTTTCACAACCATTCTATGTATCAGTTGGAGCAATGGAAGCCCTTTCTCAGGAGGGCCAGAGCTCAAACAGAACTTTTGCCTGCCCCATTCCATAAACTATGAGTTTGCCTCAAGAAAACAGGGAAAGGAAAGACTTTCTCCAAAAGATGGGTGAACTCTTGCTTTTTATTGCTGCTGCTACTGCAAGCCACAGTTTCATTCAGTCTAGTTTTCCTTAGACTTGTTCACTTTGTCCTGCAGAGGTCGGTCTTGCCTGCAACACTTTGCGAAATAGCAAGCCCTCCTGCTCTGCAAACAGTAGGTCTACGGCACTTTCCTGAAACTCTTCAGGGATTAGGAGAATCAGAATTTGGGAAGGTTTCTTTCCCGAAAGGAACTTTACCTATACAACAGAGATGCCCTGTTTTTACAAGAGTTTATTTTCAAAAAAAAAAAAAAAAAGAATGATCATGACCCTCCTAAATAATATCATTTATCCTAAGAAAAGAGCAAAGGATAAATCTTATTTCCTCAAATGCTCTGGCAATTGGAGAATAAACTAGTCACTTCTGGTGAGTTTTCATATAAATATGCTGAATCAAGGCTTTTTATTGCCTTTTTAAGCCCAACATTTGCACTTGCACTAACCAAGGTTTCTGGCCACAAGATAGGCAACAGAGCAAGCTGCTAATGCAATCAGTTTTTCTTCCATTCTACTGAACACGCACTCTCCACATTTGGATGCAACCTTGCCCCTGAAGCTGTACCAAAACACAATCTCAGATACTACAGCACGCTTGAAATCCCTCTCTAACTCTACAGTTCTCAAACGTATGAATGCAGGCGTCTTTTCCTGACATTGCAACCCTTGGGTGCACTGCAAAAAATCAACAGTCATCTTCCAAGGGGAGGAAGAAAAAAAAAAAAATCACCCTAGTTCCAAAGCAATGAAGCACTAGAGCTTTGCTTATTTACCCTAAACAAGATTTGACCTATCAAGTGCTAAAAGCTCCTTGCCTCTGCACTGTGAGGGGGGTTTCTTATCTCCTCTAAGCCACTGAAACATGAGCTGAGTGGCACCTCTTTGCTAAGCTGGTTTCGACAGCAATTTCACTAACATTTTCCAAACCAGTTCAACTTTCCCACCATCTCAGGACCGATCCCCAACTAGAAGTATTTAGCGTGGCAGCTGCTTCCTGAGACACTTGGCCTTCTGAATGCATTCCTCTGGGGCTAGGAGAAGGATTCGAAGGAAGCCGGAGGTAGTTCACTTTTCAGCATTTTGTGGTCAGCCTCTTTTCCCCATCTGCAGCCCGGACAGTAGGGATAGCCAGATTAGAAGGAAAGACAAAACCCTGTCAGCTTAAGTAACCTGGAAAGAAGCAGGGGCTCAGAACAGAGACAGATCTTCAGCTTGCACTTGTGTGAGGGCCAATTAAGTCAGGACTCCTGTTAAGACCAAGAGCAAACACAGCTAAAACACTGGAAATAAGACCCAGTTGCTGGCAGAGAGGACAACGTCTGCGCTTTTTAGTAGGAAGATTAAGAATTCATGAGTAGGAATGAAGGCAAAAGTTCACCTGAGGAAACAAGGGGTTTGTCTGGAAGGCGACAAGATCCTTTATTTAGACTTTATCCTGCCTTGTACATTCCTGACTGTTGCTTCACATTGTCATGTGCTGGTTTGGATGAGCAGCTAATAGCAGCTGGCCCCCTTTAACTGACAGCTTGAAATTACCTTCAAAGCAAGCAGTATAAACTTGTGCTACTGTAGATGTGGATGTAGAAGAGCTGACTCCTACCTATGCCTTCTACTAACAGGCAGGATTTCCTTACAACCTCTCAATACTTTCCAGGTGAAATCACTGAATCCCTACTGGGGGTTACATACAGGATGGATCAGAGGAAAGTGGATTTTTGTCCACAGTGATTACGTCTCATTATTCTTGTCTGGCAAATGTATACTCTCACCTTTATTTGTCACCTTTCCTGCTCTTACACTTGTAAATGCTCCCCATGAGTTGAAAATATTTCTGAAGTGACTAGTCAAATATATAAAACAGATGCATGATTACATCTTGGGATGAATTAATTCTGTCTGTGTGTGAGCAAGAGAACAAACGTGTGGGTAGATCAGGGAATACGTTGGACTAAGCACAGCAGCTGATTTTTAAATCTCTAGATCTTGATCACTGTTCCTTTGTGTCTGTTTTTCCCCCTTCTTATTTAGAGGGGAAATCAAACAAGGAGGTTTTAAGAGGTAATCCCATGTCAAGTATCACATATTAATTTGAATCAAACAACCTTAAGATAAGGCCAAAATGTGTCCCACACTTAATTTCTGTTTTTCTGTCATTTGAAGTGTAACAAAAACAGCCAAATTGGCAAGAATCTTCCTCTAAACTAATAAGGCAAGGAACCAACTCAGTTCTCGTAACATTTACTATCAGCACAAGTACAAATACACTGGGATTTGTAGGTGTAAATTAGGCTACCACATACACTGTGGCAGATATTCACATGTGCGGGTTCCCTCAGTGTATTTTCAACAACTGTTCTTTGTCTGAGAGTTTGACAACCTGGCCCTATATCTCAAGTGTCAGGGCTACAGCGAGTTTTATGGCTAGGCTCCGATCTTCTGAATTACATACATCTTCCTGTATTGAGAGAGACAGTTGGACGTTGCTCTTTTGAGAAAGCAAGCAACACTCATGTAATTAAATCCTCACCTCTGAAAATCTGCACTACATTTCCACACCCTCCATAGTCAGTATTTCATGACAGAAATATTAACATCACAACCAACAAAGCTGTAATTAATGGCAAAAGGTATGGCTAGGGAAGGAGATTCTGCCTAACCGTATGACCATCTAGGAACCTGGAAGAGGCATTTGGGTCACTGAACCTAATTTGGGGTACCGTATGCAAACCTGTTATCACCACTTCCACAAATTTAAAGCTACTCGCCCATGACAACAGCCACCAGCCACTTTCATTAACTATGGACCATGGCTGGCTTTCACATCATCTGCTTTGTTACCTTCAGCAGGACAAGTGTTAAAACAAATGACGGTTTGTGTGCATGGTATTGGTTGGGCTCTCAAGAGAAATTGAGCCATTACCTGATACCTTCTTACACAGCATTGGGCATGGGAAGCCCAGATCCATCAGATACAGTTAGTTACCACATTTATGTCAACACAAATTGTGCACCGAACTATTTTGAGGTGTCTGGTGTTGGGGATTCAGTTTTCTACCTATAAAATCCCTGTTTATTAACTGTGATCTGCTTCATGGGAAGATTGTGAGAATGTATGTTTGTTTTGACATCTTTTATGTATGTATTTTTGCTCTCATAACACTGATGAGGCCAGAACAGACATCTAGAAAAGTAACAATGGTCATACTAAACAGGCAAGATTTGGTCCTCTTTGTTTACACTGTTTCTTCTGCATTCTCTGTTAGAAAGGAGATGTGAAGTGGCCAAATCCAGCTTATTTTCTTATCCACTTATTATATATTTGTGTGTAAATATCCAGACTCATGCAATTTAAAATAATGCATTAATGCCCTTGTAAAAATTCAGCCCTTTTACTCTTCTAAGAAGCCTGCTAAAAGAAACAGCTACAGGGTCAATCTCAGGTATAATAGATTTTTCTTTTAGGCTTCAACAATAAAATAGTTGGTGGTCTCTAGTGCTACTGCCTTTAAAACATTCCTGGGTTTTATTAGGATAACCCATAAGTCTGGAAAGTCCCACCCTAAGAGCAGCAGCAGCTTTTGTTCAACAAACACAAGTTCCTTCTTGTATATTGTTGGACTCAAGGGTATCTGAACTATGAATGGGTGGCTAAGGGCATAATAGGCAACAGGTTTCAGACTTTTATGAGGGGGAGGGAGAAAGGCAGCCCTGCATTATGGTGCTAATGTATAACACCACCTGAAACATGAAAGGATTTCATCCAGCTCCTGCTATACATGGTCAGATCCTCAACTGGCATGCTACAGTGAAGCTCCACTGATCTCCAGGGAGCAGCGCTGATTTACACTCCCAGCTCTGGCCATATATCTAAACACCACATGTTGTCCCTGAGAAATTAGAGAATGTGCAGATTTCTTCAGCAAACTTTTCTATGAAACCACACGCAAATGCACATGGTTTCTGAAGTGCATGAAACATACCTGTGCAGAGCTAAAAGACAATCTCTGAAATACACAGTCATTTCTTCCACTGCAAATGACCAAATTGTTCCTTTTCTTTCTAAAAAGCCTAGAAAATCATGCCATGGCTCACCGTTTGTACAAAATCACATTTCTTCTTGGTTTATTATTGCTGACTGACCTCATGAGCTAACTTTTCAGAGGAGCACATGTGAATTTATTTACATACGTGCCAATTATATTAATAGAAGTTGCAATGACTCATCACCGCACATTGCTAAAAATCCTCCCTGATCTCATCTTCACAGTAAGGTTTCTGCTCTGTGCGAATCTCCTCAGCTTACCTTGCTAGAAGTTCAGGCATCCTCAGAGAAGAAAAGTTCCCTTTTCCCTTCCATCACAGCGAACAGGCCTGCAGCATCTTGACTTTGCTGCGAGGGCCACTGTAAACTCCACTCCTAGTTGGGATTCAAATTCCAGCTACCTTCCTGGCAGAGAACTGCTGCTCGCTCTGCCACCTCCCAGCCCCTGTTCAGTGAAGCTCTAAGATCACACACATACACAAGCAGTAAGAACCTATCATTCAAATCTAAAAGTCTTTCACAGTATCATAGCATTTGTATAAGATTAGGCACATCTCACGAGGCTGGAGCTGACTATTGAATACGTGATATAGATAATATCTGTTTATTAATAGTTTTTCCTCTATTCCCTTCCTACTCTTCCATATAGCTCTCACATCTTTATTTTCCTCCCATCTCTCTGCCTTCCTCTGTCTCAATTCCACTTGATTTTTCTCATTTTTCTTATTTGGATGGCTTCAACTTTACAAAATACAAATCCAGCCACAATCAAACTGAACCCGATAACCTCACAGTGTTAGCCATACACACAAGATTAAGCAAAATGCTCAACAATACAAGGAACACCTGCAGATAAGTGGCAGCATAACTCAAAATACTTATGGCGGGCTTTTCAAAACTGCTCTGTGTTGGCCCAACACAGCTCCTAAAGGGAGCTTTTGAAAAATCCTACTGCAGTATTTTAAACTCCTGAACTAAAGTTCAGAAATGATTCCTAAGGTATACAGTGTTCCCTTCAAAAATGTAACTGATGGTGGTTTATAGGCCAGAGTCCAGATAGGGGGCTCTTCTTCATGAGGACTATGAACACGTTCACTATTTAGTCTCTGAGTCTGTCCGAGTGAAAGGCAGAACTGGAAGAGCTGAGGTGTTCTGCATAAAACTGTCACGACACTCATATTTTAGATATGCACCCACGTGGGCAGCTATTTCATGGAATTTCAGTGCCCTCTTCTTAGTTACATATCTGCAGGTAACCTGAGAGGGTAAGAGCAGTATTTACCAAGTGAGTTTTGGCAAGGATTACTTGATTAGAGCTAATAAATGTATTGTACATCAGTAATCAGAGTTGTTGATGGTGCTGTTACTAACAGATCATTTCAGACAACTTGATTTGCTTGTATCAGGAATCAAACAACAACAAAAAAAAAGTGGTCCCTGCCCCAGAGAATTGGCATTCAGCACAGACCAAAATATCCAACATTTCCACTTCTGCAGTGATGCAAAGGGACAGATGAGGTTGTGAATTTTTAGCATAAAACTGGAAGAAAGAGAGTCACAATCCAGGCCCATCATGGAGCACAGCCACAGAGCTTAGAAGAGTGGAAGCAACTTCCCCCAAGAGCTCACAGGTCACATCACAGAGCTGAGCTGAACTGAACCCAAGTCTGTCAAGTCCCCAGCCAGTGCTTTAACCATCCTTCCACTTAGGCAGCTTTACCCAGGTACCCTCAGAGGTCCAAATTCTGCCCTGGGGTATGTATTGGCCTCATTAACTTACTGTAAATAAGAGCTGTGAGCAGAAGTTGGCCCACAGCAAGCAAGATTTATGGACTGAAAATGCCACATACTCTGCTTTTTATTCAGTGAGAAAAAAAAAAGCCTGAAACAAGCCGAGCAAAGTAAATGAATCAAGACTGCATATTTTTCATTCTGCAAACATGAAAATATATACATGTGAACATAAAAAACACAGGTGCCTAAATACTGCAGTCGCCTCCTAAATCTGCTATAAAGCACCAATGGCTATGTTATACTTTTCTCCAGACAGATACGTAAATTACTTCTCTTTTTTTTTTTGAAGGAGGAAAAAATCATCTTAAATAACTTTTTTTTTTTTTTTTTTTTTGCATCTTTTCCCCTAAAGCTCTGTGGCCCTTTCACTTGAATTAAGTCTGTACAGATGCCATTTTCTTTAAACATAAACTACACAACAATTTATTCTCAACAGGAAAAGGCAAAGCTTTGGTTATGCTGCATTCCTAGTATTTTTTGCAGTTTATGAAAAACTCCCATAAACAGAGTACAACACAGTAAGCCTTCTCTGCTAATATGCTGTCTAGACTGCTTAAAATATGAGTTCTCCTTGCCTACCGTGTATCATAGCTTAAACTTTTGACCTTGTTTCTTTTCCCTTTGACCACTTCATAAGCCTTGACCCTTTTCAAGTATTTAACATCCATATGGCATGTCACCCAAGCTGCTGGGGATATAAGAACAAGCACTCTTAAAAACTCTCCTTTACTGTGAAGTTAAGAAAACTGACTACAGTCTAACATAAAAAATTAGAAAACGTCTTCTGCCTTCATACAGCCTCCAACATACTGCACCCTCTGAAGCTGGGCGACATTGATACATCATAGAAGTGACAGCAGACAATTCTGTAACACCATCACATACGTGCTAGAAGGGGCTGAGGGTTCCTCGTGGAACCATACAAACACTGCGGCATTGCTAACGCATGCCTTTGATTTCTGTTTATGGCCCCCAAGTTGAGTGATCTGTCTTGTTGGCACCAACCTAACTATTTTTAAATGATGTAGCAGCTGGCTCAACACATACTTCAAAGATTTATGTTCATGTCGCAAAGCCCTTTTACTGAAAAGGAAACTGTGAAGTAGTTTCTGTAGCTTATTCCTCATGCAGATATGGTCTACATACTTCATCCTGGGCCATCACAGCATACGTTTCAACAACTAAAAGGGAGAAGCAGTGAGATACATAAGGGAAGGCAGATGTGGAACAACAAACACAGCAATGAAACAGTTGAGGGTTTACAAACCTTGACGTTCCTGAAATACAAGATGTAACTCTGGAGTTCACATGCTACAGAGTCAAACCCTTGCTGGGCATAAAGTGCAAGAAATCATCCCTTCTTAGAAAATCAAATACAGAAATAGAGTTAATTCCCACACTTGCAAAAGTACATGGATAGACACTTACCCACGTGAACTTAGATGTGGTCATATTTCAGCAATAGAGCAAAACAGCAACACCAGAGACCACTGTGCTGATTATTATCATCAGGCAGCAGTTAGTAGGAGGTAGTAGGATACCTAGCGACACTCACGCCTGACACAGAACCACAGAACATTTCATCTAAGCTTTTCACATGCTAGCACTAACAATTAAAGACACTCTTGTGCATGGAGCCACTAGTTATGATATTTAGCCTACAATGCCTCTCCATTACAAATAGTCTGAGTGAAATCCTGTGGTTAACTGTCGTTCCAGCAGTGCTGATCAGCCTTGCCTTAGCAGAGGTCTAGAAATCTGAGGGTCCGTAAGGGAATATGTTTCACTACTGACTAGAAAAATATACGTAATTTCTGGCGCTATTTTCCTAGCTAACTCCACGTGGACACTTGTCCGAAGCAGAGATCTGCAAAAGTGGAACAAACGCAAGAAGCCGCCACAATACAATCCGGACGTTCAGGCCCGTTGCGACAGGACGGGCACTTACCAAACAAGCTTCAGATGCGAGTCCCGTCGTAAGACCCACGTGCAGGGGAGCGGGGGAGTGCTGTTTCTGTTAACCACCGCAAACTGCTCTGTGTTTGCTGCAGCTCTGATGCTGTACGGGGAGACTTCCCTGCCCGTCTCTCGACAACCTGCAGGAAGAGAAACAAGGATCCCGTCTGACCTGTGTACTGGCGTTCTCCGATTCAGCTGTGTTTGCTGAAAGTCGGTTTGAACATAAGGTAACAAAACACAGACACTTTTCTTAGGAGAGCAAAAACTGTCTGCTTGAACAAAATCATGACAACCTGACCCTTCCCACCATGCTACCACACAGCTGAACTTGTCACACTAACTTCAGGAAAGCTGACAGACCACGAGGCGAATTCCTGAGCCCAAGAGAGTTTCAGTGAGACTCAAGCACGATGTGCAGTCTCCCCTCTTACTCCCGACTCCCCCCAGCAGGCGTACTCAAGGCAACAAGCTCTCTGTCCAGTTTACTGCGAGGACATTTCAGTCCTTTGGAGCCCAGCATTGCCCTGCCTCCTGCCTGACCCTCCCAGCCGGTCCTTCACACCCCCACACCCCAGTCCCTGTCAGTTTTGCCCACCCCACGGCAGCCCCAGCTCACACCTCCCGGCTTGCCCCTGAGCCCACCCGGGCACTGCCAACAGCTGCAGATGACGCCACCGGCTGAGTGCTGTGGTAGAAGCAGCTGGAAACCCCAATCTCCCTTTCGCCACCACGGATTGGCTGCCCTGGCCCCCTGAAGACGGGCCTGTGAGTTGGACAGCCAATCAGGGGAGCTGTTCCTTGCTTTTCCTCCCCTCTCAGCGCACATGAGCTCTCCTCAGGGCGGCCATGCTGCAAAGCGGGAAGCGTCCCCAGCCCCGGGGGCAGACAGGATGGCGGTGATGGGTTGTGACTTTGCACATCTTGTAAAACCCATGCCACAGCTGCACTGCTGCCATTAAAAGAACTGGCTAGACCTGCATGCACAGAGGAGAAGAGCCCCTACCTGTGGCTAGGGACAAATCACCAAGAGTCTCCTCATGGGGGAGTCTCCTCTTTACCCCTGAAGCGCATCCTCCCTGAAACCCCAAGCTAGGCAAGCTGTAGGCCTTTTTCTCCCTTAATCTCTGCATGTCCCAACATGTGCGGATATTCAGAAATCCTTTCTGCACTAAGTACCCCCGTGAAGGTAGCACTATAACTGTGTCTCATATTGCTCCTTCAGCTGCTCTGTAGCTGTTTCCTACGCTGTCTGGTTTACCATCCTTAAATAAATCACCTTTAAAAGAGACATTTCATAAAAGTATCCAAAATCAACTGGTGTTCAAGCACTTGGATTATGGAAAAATTTTAACAGTATAAAAATTTAAACCACAGGGAACATATACTAGCAGATTTTCCTCCCACTCTCAGTCTTAATATAAGGTTGATACTAGACCTTCTGGGGAATTCCTCATCAAAGTCATCTCCAGGACTGCTCAGGCACCCATGCTGCTGATCACAGACCAGAATCAGTGGCTGGCGCGTACCAGAAAGTCTGAAGTGTGACTGCATCCAGCTGTAGTCTAGTTACAGGCTCTTCCCCTACTCCAAAAGCATTTCAATTTTCTTACAGGAGGTTTCTGTTAGCAGGGCTAATACTGACAGATTCCTACACACATAAAGCAAGCCCTCAGACTGCCAGTCAGACATAGCTTTCTTCCCTTCTTTAATACCTAACTAATAATTCTTCTCCATATCTCACTACTTAATGGCTAAGTTGTAGCTTCCAATCTTTGACAATACGAGCAAATAAATCCTTAATTTCTGCTCTTCCCTGGCCCCACAATCTGCACCAGGCTTTTCCTGTGGTGGAAAGGGAAATAGCTCCTCTTCTTTTAGTCATTAAAAATGACTTCTTAATATATTAAAATCTCCAATAGAGGAGCTTTTTTTTTTTTTTTTTTTGCTTTTTTTTTTTTTTTTAATTATTATTTATTTCTTTTACAGTTTAGGAGGTTCCACATCTGAGAAGCCAAACAAGCTGCAGCTCCTCATTGTAGTACCAGCAGATCAGGCAGCTTTCCTCCTCTATGCCTACAAGGGCATTTAGCTCCTCGTTGGTAGCCTGGGGACCAGAAGCACATCTATCCAATCACATTTTCTCAGGGCTGGCCTCTTATGGGGCTGGAGCACACTCCTCCCAGGCTTCATTTCAGGAATAGAAAGTCTTCCGGTCATATAAAATTAGAGCTGAAAAATCAGGCAATGGCAGTTTGTTGGAAGGGATCGTAAGGTGACTGACAGAGAATTAACTAAATCCAAACTGGAAAAGCCAGAGTAATTCCATAAAACCCACACTAAACATATACACACATACACATTTATCATCCTTATGTTTGTCTCTCAGCTTCATTCGGGCTTAAGCCAAAGTCCTTGTAACCTGTATCAAGCACTGTGGCTGTCATCCCTGTGGCTCACTACCTTTAATGTTTTTTAGGAAATACTAGCCAAAAGCCTTTGAGAACAATAGCAATCTTTCCATCAGGCCTGTTGGGATTCAGATCAGGACCTGAATGCCTGTTCTAGGCAGAAATCTACGCACTGTCCTCTCTTTTCACGTCTGCCACAATTCCCTGTCTTCCTTATAACATCTGGTTGAGTTTTTTATGCATCTATATCTGAGGGCTGAATTAGACACATGACTTTTAAATTACTTAAAATATTGTGACATCTTTCAACCTACTCCTAAATCCTACAGATGGGTCAAATTATCTGCTAAGATCTGCTCAGTGTGTCTCACTCTAGTGTTTTCTTGTCTCTAAATGTGCAAAACAATTATGTGAAAAGGAGTTCCTCCTACCTCAGCTGAAATTTATGGTGCTGAGCTGAGGAGATAAGTTCAGCTAAACATTTTGTCAGCATGTAGCAAACCAAATGTGAATAAGGAATTGATATTCTCTGCATGTCTTCTTGGCATTCTTGTATGCATTTATACTCCTGCATCTCAAGAGCTAACATAGTGATACAGATTTCAGGCATGTATTGAATATGCACACACCATAATATTGATACATTTATAATGGTCTTCATATGGAAAATTCTAGCAATTTCAAATGATTCACTAAGATTTTGCTTAGGTATTCATGTCTGAACCAGAAACTCTCCAGAGGGTCATTTGCTTGTTTGATAAATCAGAAAAGAACACATTTTTATACAAGTATTTTAATACAGGAAATATGAGTCTAGTCAGTATCTTTCCAAATACATGTCTGAGTGGTTTTTGATGTGAAATGTTGCTTAATGTCTTTTAAAGTACTATTTAAACAACTTCACATGAGCAACTACCAATATGTCTCCCATTTTCTAACACTAAAAGACCAATGCTAAATAAATACTTTTTAGACTCCCATATAATGAATAAAACAGAAACAAAGTAAAAGAGCAGGAAAAGAAAACATCAACAAGGCATTGTTTAGAATATGTATTACCCCCCAAAATGTAAATGGTCACCCCTAGTTTGGCTCCCTAATGAAAAATAAATGACATGAAATTGAGCAATTACAAACCTTTTGCTGAGGTATGACTCAGCCTGCTGCATTTTGTGAGGGTTGGCAGGAATGGCACTGGGAGTCCTCAGCAGTCCAGGCCAGAAGCAACTGATTTATGACATGAAGAAGGGTGTATCCAGAGAATAACTTCTAATAAATGCATCTGAAAATGAGCTGTAAAGAAATGATGGATTGATAGCAAAGAGCAGGTCCCCAGGAAACGTTGGGGTTTGAAAGCTCCCATTTAACTCTGTTTTAGTTCTGTTTTGAATGGAACCGGCAGAGGGAGAGGAGGCTTTTTCCACAAACCATATTTTTACATTGTAAAGTGTAGAGCAATTCAGAAAAGAGTCCCAGGCATCTCAACAGAGGAAATGGAAGACAAAGCTGCTTGCCAAACATACACTAGCCATGTTTGCAGAGCTTTCCTTTCAGAAAAATAAAATCTAAGCCTTTTGATAATATGGCTTATCAAGAGGATTACTGAACAAGGGTCCAATGCCGTCACATGTGGGGTGGGAAGTGAGGTCTAAAATACAGTAAGCCACATGAATGGGAGTGGTCACTGAATGTTTTGGATGTTGAGTTTTTATGCACCAAAAATGCTGATCGAGGGCTGGAGAAAATGATGGATGGACACTTAAAAAACTGGGTCTGTTTGGCTCACCAAAACCAAACAAAAGACTGAGAAGTGACTTAACGAGAGTATTTAAGTCTCTCCATAAAAATGTGAAGTACTAGAGGCTCTCTAACCCAGCAAGGAACAGCATCACAAAATCAATAGGTGGAAGAAAGATTTTTAATTCTTGAAGGAAATATTGAACAGATAGAGTAGTTAACTGCAGAGACTCATCACCAAGGGAAAGTGAGAGGCTTTCTGTCTCTATGTGTTCAAATCAGGACAAGATGCCTTTCTGGAAAAGGGGTTTCAGCCAAAACCAGTTTAGTCTTGTGCCAAACACAAATTGTTGGCCTCAAAAGAGAGTTACCCTTGGTAAGTGGATTACTAATTGCTAAACAAGACTAGATAATCTGATGGTCCACCCTGACCCTAAATTGTCTCAGTCTATACGTCTTTATCTACCCACTGCAATGACTGTGGATATGAATAATAATGTTACATTAACATGCCTATTGAAATTTGTATTAATGTATGATTTCTGGGTTGGAAAAGCCTCAATCCAACTTAAGGGAGCACTTAAGCACATATTAAAGTTTCACTGAATCCAGCAGGACCCAATCTCACATCAATGTGCAATCATGAAGCACACTGCAGACAATAAAGATATCAACGTAAAGTGAAATATGTATCTGTTGGTATAGCATCCACATTTCCCACCTTTCTTTTCCAGTGTCCTTAGCATATTCACTTATTTTAAAACGTGTCTCTTCCCAAGTACCAGTAATTCCAAAATAAGGAAAAAGACTGCATAATGATGTTGATGTTAATTGCATTACGTGTAGTACTAATTGCACTGCCTCTTACAATTGTTCAGCATTTTCCATTGTAATGTCACTATTTTGGTTGCTTCTAACTTATGAAAATGCAATTACATGCACTGAGATTTTTCTACATATTCTAGAAGCCTTAAGTTGAATATTTGTTTTTTTTGTTTGTTTGTTTTTAAAGATGTATTTATTCATACCAGGAATTGTCTCTTTCAAAAAAAAAAAAAGAAAGAAAAAAAGGATTGGGAGAAACATGCTGTTTAGCTTTGTTAAAACAAATCTAGTGCCTTTCCAATGAATAGCTGTAGTGCTTCTTACCCTCTGAGTGAAGAACTCGAAAGCTGGCAAGTATTGGAAGGTGACTTTTGCTGTGCCTATAAGATCTCCCCATACAGCACATGCAAGAAGCCTCTGACAACTCACAGTTCCTACAAGCTCAGTCCCTTCCAACTTGGGATATTCTATGATTCTATGAAGTCTTAAAAAAAAAAAATCCACTTTTACTGAGCATGTTCAGCTACCTCAGCTCCTAGTGCTGCTCAGTCTGTGCTGGGACTTCCCCACAGGGCAATTAGGGGTGCCTGTGGGGACTTGGAAGGACTTTCTCTGTAATTATCGCTCTGTCATTTGGGTATGAGGACATGGACACTGAGAAGTCCTTTCTTCTGTGACATCTCCCTTGGTGCTCAACCAGCACAAAGTAGAGAGCAGACTTACTCGAATGTAGAGGGGATAAAAGCTGCTCTGGACAAGGGCAGAGGAAACGAGATGTATAGGTTGATTTTGTGAGAAGGTGGTACTTGTGTGATTAGACTGTACTGTAAAGAACAATAGGGCCAAGTTAAAATTGCATGGGCAGCCTTAGTTTGGGTAGTTTGAGTTTTGAGGACCCCATTTTGCATCCATGATGTTGTTCCTCCAATTTATTTTTATTGGAGATGTGTAATGCCTCACACAAGCAGTATGAGGTAATGAACTGTCCCAAAACAATATCATTTGGCTACCCCCAGCATACATCTCCATCTCCTCAGCAGATAAACAGCAGACTTACCTCCCTGAGTATTTCTCCCATTTTACTTTACTTTTTTCTTCTTCTCTCCTATCTCTCTGGTAGTTTCCACTCCCGACATATTTACCTGTGCCTCTCTCTCCTTTTTCTTCCCATCTTCTTTTGTTTGCATCCCTGTAACTTCCATGTGCATCTTATGCACTTACAAGTGCAAGCAGCCCCTTTCCAGCTCAGTTTTTCTGTCTTCCCACTCTCTTCTCTCATTTCAAACTTCCCCTTTTCCTTTGCTATTCTGTTCCTCTCTAGACCTTTTCTAGTTAGCAGCATTTTCTCTAGTTCCCATCCCCTGGTTCCCTGCTCTATTCATCTCTTCTAAGTTATATTGAAAACACTAAACTTCTTGCATCCAGAACATCCTCTGGCAGGGATTTCCATAGTTCTGTTACCACTGTATGGTAGTTACTGGGGGGGGGGAACACTTCCTTTTGTTTTTAACCTGGCTCTTACTGGCTCCATGTCATGCCCACTAGTGCTTGTACTGAAAAAGACCACAAACAGTTGATCCTAGCTCAACCTCTCCTTCCACCTGTGATGTTGTAGACCTCTGTCTTACCTGCTATGTCCCCCAGGCTGTCTCTTTTCCAGATGCAATCATTTCTCACATGGTTTGATCATCCACTTTTGGCCTTTTTTGAACCTGTTCCAGTTTACTATATCATTTTTTTAAATGAGGGCACAGAGCAACACACGTTATTTTTAGGTATGGATGAACCATGGCCACCCAGAGCGGTGAAGTGATTTTTGTTTCACTTTCTATTCCTTTCCTAATCATTCCTAACATGCGTTTTGCTTTTTTGATGGCTTGTGAACCCTGAGCTGATGTTTTCATTCAACATTCACTCCTTAGTGTTAATAGTCAGCCCAGAGCCCATCATTTTATAGTGAAGCTAGGATTGTTTTTCCCCCACATGCATCTCTTTATGTTTAAATACACTGAATTTCATCTGTCATGTTATTGCCAAGTCACCCAGCCTCATGAGGACCTTCTGCAATGCTTCACCCTTCACAATCCTTACTGTTAACAGGAAACCTGTGGCTCCTTTTTCCTCAGGAAAGGCAAGTAGAGTCTGAACACTGCATAGAGACTCATCTTTGTGCAAAGTCGTCTGGCTGAGCTGCTGTTATGCTCTTCTCAGGACAAGCTGGGCACTCTCAGGGAGGCTGGGAGAGAGCCTGCAAGTAAACCAGAAGACTGCCTAGCACACCTCTACAAATAAACTTCAGTCTTCACCTAAATGGGGCCTGAAAGCTTGGGTGTATGAGCATGGGGAGGAGCAAGGGAGGCTTACCCTGTACAGCTGCACATGTTGCTTGGGAGTTAGACTGGCTATGGTACAGCCACACGTCTGCTAATGTCAGCTCATAAAAGAAAAAAAAGAAATCGCCTTTGGTTTAAAGTTTGCCCCCTCTGTGCCCCCCTTTTTTTTCCCCCTTCTCTGCTTCAAAAGAAAGACAGGTTTGAGTCTGACTCTGAAGCACCCTCTGCTACAGTATGTGCCATTTACTTTAGTAAGGCTGATTAAGTCATGCATTTACAAGTAGACCTTCCATCAGAGCTAATTTAAAGCAGATGTTCTGGGTTCCACAGCCAGGGAGGCATCAATCTGAGAATTGCAAGGGTCTCTGTAAGAGCACTGTTTTTACTGCACTTTATAGCACACTGGGAGGAGGTTAATTGGTGTAAAAGTTTAATTTCAAATAAGGATCCCCTTTTAAAGTTGCATATATGCATATACTTTTTATGGAGCGTTATATTACAAAGTCAAAGTGGGGGAGAAAAATCATCCAAAAACATTTCAGGATCAAAGACACCCAACCTGTCAAATGCTAAGATATTTTTATGAGGAAATAAGACTCACATTTTCTCCAGAAGACGCAGAGAGAAGCAAGGAGTGGAAAAATATTTAACTAGATTCCATGGTATATTAGGAGAAGGAGAAAAAAAAACCACCCATGCCAATATGTTGGTTTCAGAACCTTCTGGCTTGGCTTCCGCTGCTGAAAATATTGGCAAGAAAATGCTCTGTGCTGGGATTATTTATTAGAAAAGCAATAGATTTGTACAGTTTAACAATAGAGGGAGGATTCAGAATCATCCATTTGCTCTGTCTTCTAACTTTCAACTACTTTTGTTTTTTATTTGTGAGCCAGAATAATTATACTTATCCCTTGAAATTATCATCAGCACTGGCTTAGCATAATTTTATTACTTGAGTAATTGTACTGCCTATGGAGGGGTTTTGGCCTGCTTCTTACAGTGAAAACTGCACAGGCTACTCCCAGGTTGGAGACTGGTTTTCTTATGAATCTTAAGTAATTTAGCTTTACATTTACTATTTATTAGAACTCATTGGATTTTTATTTTTATTTTTTTTGCCTTGAGTAAGGACAACAACAAAAGAAATTATATTTACCTTGAACTTCAGTCTAGTTTGGCGGGCAATACAGACTATAGCAGTATTCAGCTCTAGAAATGCTCTCCCTCCCTCCTGAGGGAGACTCTCATTAAATTTTGCTGCCTTTCCTGCCTTGTATTACAGTAGCACCTAAGGGCCTCAGCCAAACTTAGCACATTCAAAATCATGGTCTTGACAAAGCACCTTCGAGTCTACCAGGGCAAGACAGAAGAACACAGGCCTACAATCTCTTTCTGCAAATGAGAGATTTACTCAAGACTGTAGGAAAACTATGCCCCAAGACTTCACACGCACTTCCTACATCCCAGCCTAGAGCCCCAGTCATAGCAGGTTCGGTTTCTGTTCCTGGTAAAGACATCTAATCAAACAGCAAAACATGACAGCTAAGCTCTTATCTGTTACTACTTCTTTCCCACCTGTTCAATGCACAGAGTCACTTCAGACTTGCATGGCTGAGGGAGATTTTCATGGTGTTCAGTGCAGACGGTCATTTCAGACTTTCCACACACCCCTGGCCCCATTTCATGCTCCCCTTCACCTCTTTGGCTAAGACTGAATTTCAGTCATCTGTAACGTTGCGCTACAGCAAGAGCTACGTGGTGATGTTCAGACATATATGAAGCTGCTGCAAGGGATCCACAAAAGTGCCCACTGAGTTCCTCACCTCTGTCCACCTGTCCAAAAGTGGCACTGTTAGCTGCTGCGGAGGGGGCACCATCTGAGCTCTGTGCAGCTTAGGAGCAAGGAATGCGTGGCACCTGGGAAGGGGAAGGGAGCAGTTTACTTTGGAGATTTCCCAACTGGAGCGGAACACTGGGCAAGCTGGAGGTCTAGGCATGCAGGACATTTCCCAGACAGCAGAACAGTCCAGGTGTTGTAACTACACTAGCTGAATGGGCACTTTTGTTATAGGCAATGTTTTGAAGGGGTTGGCAGGATTTTATCCCTTTTGCTAAATTCTTTTTTCAAAATTAAGGGTAGCTATGCAGAAGGACTCAGGCCTCAGACCCTTCAAGTCTGGTGCACCAAGTCTATCACTAAGTTGTTTCAAAGGGCTACCCAAAAAGGTATTGACATGATCAGTAAAGGTCCTGGGCAGGGACCTTTAGCCTAATTTAGGGGTACAAAGGGACAAGAATGGGCTTTGTGCCCAAGGAGAAATATTATCCTTCAGGGGATATGGAACTAACATAATCTCATAGTACTGGAGCCAAAACAGGCAGAGCACCCTCGGACAAAGGCATCCATAATGGAAATCCCATGATTTGAGAAGGCTACAGCAAGGATGAATTAACCCAGTGTGCTTTGAATTTAAAATAGATGCCAAGTGGTAACCATTCTCACTTGAAAATAGCTAAACATATCTTTTGGAGACCAGCATGTTCCAATGAAATGCATAAGCTTAAGAAATTTTTTCTTTCCAGGTGAATAATGTAAGAATAAATTAAAAGCAGGAAATCCTGCTAAGTGCTACAAGGATGTCCATGCTAAAAAACTATCAATCCCCATCTTCCCTGGCTCCTTTTCTCAACACCTTCTTGCTCATTAATCTTACTTTCCAAGTTCTGAAACAAATTTCTGCCAAGCCCGGTATCTGGGGCCAGGCGAAAATTTTTACACTACAGCCAGTTGGAATAGGCATTGCAACTTTGTTAAAACGCAGGGAGATTGCCCAAAAAGCAGTTATTACCCAGTTTATACAACAGTGAACTTCAGGTTCTTTACCTCTGTTTTGTCTTTGGAAAATTGACTTCTGAAAAGATTGCTTCCAAGTTCTATGCAGTTATTTTCAGCCCCCCCCAAACACAAACCATGAGGCCTTCCAGTTAGCAAGCGCTAAAATCAGGAGTCAGCTTTTCCAAAAGGTCTTTCAGAGCACATTAGAGTCCTTCTGACTTTGATAGGGCCTTTTGTTTTAGCTCTTATTGATATCAGTAGGTCCCAAGTAACTTGGGACCTCTTCAAATTTTAAGCCTCTGGCCTCCAAGTACCACTATTCCCAGATAAAATATGAATCCTTGCCACAAGGTTTGAGAGAGTTGGGAGTTGCATTTAAATCCAAATTTGATCCCCAGACTAACTCCTGTTCATAAACTTTGTAACCTGCAAGTGCCTCGGATCCCTAGTGCCCAGCAGCAAAGTTTACTGGACACCTAAATTCTTGCCTCAGATTGGGTGCCACCTTCTCCTTCCAGATGGTGTTAGACATGACCACTGTCACCAAAGGAGTACCATCCGAACTGAGAATGGCAGAGGAAGGTGCTTCTCTGAAACACAGCCTTAGAGGCCTATTTAACAAAGTTGGGAAGAGATTACTGCTACAACCTCATCTCAGGTTCTCTTACCAACCAGTTTATGCAGCTTCCAGCTCAGTAAACTTGCCTTGTACATGCCATTTGTGGGTGCATATGTTTCCTCATGAGATGTCAAGGAAACCTTAGTTACTAACTTAGCTTTGTGGCTTTTTCCATGTACTTTAAAGTATTGTAATGTCAACCTAAGCTTCATTGCCTACCTGAAATTTAGGAGAAAGTGACAACTTTTGATCCATCTTTCAGATTTAATACCATGCTGA
Organism: Anseranas semipalmata; assembly: GCA_013399115.1. Taxonomy (NCBI): domain Eukaryota; kingdom Metazoa; phylum Chordata; class Aves; order Anseriformes; family Anseranatidae; genus Anseranas; species Anseranas semipalmata. Next base: position 428,992 of record VXAA01006385.1, read on the forward strand.
TAGAGGAATTATTGGCTTTGGCCTTTATTGGATACCTTTGATATGGAATTATCCTGCAGCGGGTATAGATGAGGCTAAGCTAGTGTCCTGACTTTCCCAAAAGCATGGAAAGCCTAAGATGCGTGTAGGCCAGATGTTCTCTCCAGTTTACGTTGAGGTGAGGTCTCTGAATTGCTAAAAGCTGGTCAAATCTGTCCAGCTGGAAGATTTCTCCAGCAGGGATGAAAGCTGATGTCCTGAGCCAGTTTTCAGCTGTGACATTCACTGCTCATTTGGGACACTTTGTTTTATCCTAATTTTCAGCTGCTCTAATGTCCGTGGGGAACTGAAAACATCTGAACTACTTGTGTCTAAGCCAAAACTTTAAGATCTGAATGCAAGAGTGGTGCTGACCCTGGAGGTATAACATGATAATTTCCATCAGCTACATCTTTTTCCGTTCCTCATGTACCTGTTACTTGCCTCTAACATCAGTACGGAGCTGCTTGTCTAGAAATACCAGCATGGGTAGGCAATAGGTAGGGCTTCACAGACAATGAGATAATTCTTAAGTCACTCAACTTTTATAGTGAAACATGCTACATAATCAGAAATGCCACCATGCTACAGGTATGTTTTAATCATTATTTTTCCTTCTTCCATTTCTAAATGCACAGATCGGTTTGATGTTCATAAAAACAGGAGACAAAATGCAAGGTCATGTCCTTGGATGCATCTCCGTGGATCCTGGTACCTAGCTGCTAGTGCCAAATGGACTCCGTGCACAGCATCCCATTCAGCTCTGCCAACACATTTCCTGCTCCCCACTAACTTATGATGTCACTTGGAGCAAAACTTCTCAATATCTTACTTTTATTACAGTAACTGCGTTGCAAAGCTGAAAATAAAAGCAGCAGTACCCTGGCTTCTCAGCTGGTATAAAAAGGAGAGCTGCATCAGTTTATGCCAACTGAGGATGTGGTTCAAGCTGTTCGGGGAGTTTGGGTGTCAACCCCCACACCACAAGCTGTTTGCCATAATCTCAAGGACATTAGAAAAATGTTAACATCAGCCAGTTGGGGGTGGGAGTGAAAAAAAACTGAAAATTTAATATATGCAGCTCGCACTTTTTGTTTTTTCCATTAGCTGATATTCTCAGGTTACCAGAAAGGAATTTGGTGCACTTCTCCACATTCACTGCTAGTGAAACAAGAGATTGAAAGATCTTAGAATAAATGACCAGGCCAAGAACTAGCAGTGCTATTGCTGGGGTTTAGGTTAGGGCCTTTACAAACTCAAGGCTGATTAGGCATCTATTTCCTGGTCCTTGCAGTAAGACTAGGAAGTGCAGGAAATTCATTGTCTTCAGCTTGCCACTGCTGGCTTGCTGCAATAGCTATACATCACGCAAAGGACCAACAAGCTCAGAATGTCCATGTCAATCTGCAGCTGCCTTTAATCATATACAGATTTATGAGACACCCCCCGCACCCCCTGTGGAGATCTAGAAACTGTGCTTTGTTTTGACTTGACATACATTTTTCCATTTAAGATTAAGAAGTATGAGCCCTATTAGACTGCAGCTATGAAGCAGAAGGGGTAAAGCTCTGTCTGAAATGGAGGAAATGATGATGTAATTTTGAACCGTTAAGGACTGAAGGGATTAAAAGATTTGGAGTTGGATTTGGAAAGTCTCTGGTGTTGCATACGGTAGGGCTATATTGCCTGCCTCACCATCTGGACAGAGAAGGCTTTTTCCTATTTACTGGTTTGGGGTTGTTGTTATAGCTGTGCAGCTCACGAGAACCACCACACTTAATACTCCATCATCATTTCCATCATAAACCCTTTTTTCCCCCCTGAGGGACGACAACGTCACAGTAAATATTTGCTGCAGGGTAAAGCTTGCCACTAGGGTCTGGTCACAGGCCGAAGAGCAGCAGAGGCACATGGCAGGATCAGGTTTGGAAGCTTTCCACCTTATAGTAACTTTACACTTACCTCATTTGCTAAAATGAACGCTTCTAGCCATTATCAACAACCATGGACCAAAGGCTGATGCTCCTTTTCCATGGGTTTGGACAGCAAGCTGTCTAGTCTGTGCAAGCGTTTATAACCTGACCAGCTTGGTGGTAGGACATGTGCCCTGCGTGATCCTGGCCAACCACCTCTCGCATGAGGGGTATGCAAAACCTCAGCAGGCTCAGCAGCACACTGGCTCAGCCGCTTGCTGGTGACTCCAGGCAGCTGGCTTCTTGATTCTGTTTTGTGCTTTCTGATGCACCAAGCAGGATTTGTACAAAGAGGGAAGTGGCTGTATTTCTCAGCCTCCCCTAGGCCATTCTACTCTTATAAAAAAGTTCCAACAGAACAAGGATGAAGTCATCCCGTGCTATAGAAATTGCACTATTGTTCTGTACTGCTCAAGTCCTATAGCTGGTCCTTGCTGTGGCATCTTCCAGCAGCTCAGTGGTATTTGGGATCACACAAGTTGTTCCCATATACAAAAGGTGAATTTCTTCTTTTAACTCCCTAATCAAAACCTCTTTATGAATTCAGATCCTCTCTATTAACCAAATTCAGTTTCTCTGAACAGAGTGGGTATCAAATAACAGGTGTAGTGTCACCTGGTCCTATTGCAAACAACTGCTAACCATTATTCTCTCTCCCCTTCTGTGTTATTTTCTCAAGATCAGTCTCTAAGCACACTTCTGGCTGCAGCTCAGGGCCCTTGTTGCCTTTTCTGTTTACTCCCTTGCCCAGTCTGCTATTCATCTTATGTACAGACACATAATTACAATCAGAGCTGTACACCATCCTGCTTGTATTGTCAGAAGTGCCTTTGATAAGTTTTTCCATGGAAAATTATGTTTTCCTGTTACAGATATGTTCATATCAAGTACATGACAGGGATTTCAGGCTCAGAATAAGTTAACAAATAGCAAGACAATGAATTATCTATTAGTCTCTAAGAGCAAAAGTGATAGCTCAACAAGCATTTCTTGCCGGGTATTAAAGTATGAATAAACCCCATAAACTTTCTAAACACATGGAAAGTATATGTGCAAGAAAAGTGGATATATCCCCTAGTAAAAAACTGATTGAGGAACTACATTGCAAATATACTTTCAAAGTCTGCTCTGTAGTTACTCTACTATACAGAAACTGAGCATGAATTTGTGGTCTGCTCCTGTTAGTTTTAATCACAAAACAAGCAAGTAAAAATCAGCCATTCAGACATGCTGAAATAAATTTAAGGGCCTGATAAGTTAGCAAGAGTGATCACAGATGCAACTCAGAAGTTTTTAAAAAAATAAAATAAAAAAAATCAAAGTACATCAGTCTAATTCAATAGGCTTCCAAAGATCTGCTTTCTTATCTGCCTCCAAAGTCAGAAAAAATTGAGTGCAATATGTTCTGATAACAACTTCATGAGCTCCTCATCCAAATAGAAATAGCACAGGGACTGTCTCACTAAGTTGACGGTAAATCAAAAGTGAAACAACAGTTTTAGTGTAACCTCTGGGAGCTGAAGAGTAGTCCATACAGATAAAGCATAAAAATTGGCCATAAACAGAGCTAAACTAATTTTAAACACTTTTTCTTAAAAAAATNAGGTATGGGCAGTGATTTATAGGATTGATATTCCTGTATTTATTTTACTATTATTTTATTATACCATTCATCCAGAGCCAGTTGAGACTCCAGAACTCTCCAAATCTGTGTTGCCTGTTGCAGTGGCTAATACAGTACCTAATACCAAGGAAGCAAAGTCATTTCTATCTGTCTCATATCTGGGCATACATTTATGCTGGGGAGTGGGGTGCTGCTTGGTAGGGAAGAGGGTATAGCACCGTGCTGCAGGCAGGCACGTCTGGGTCTAACTTCTCCAGAACATGGCAATTTCCGTGGGTCCCAGCAGAACTGTAAAAAAGTTCTGTAAAACAGAACTGTAGCATAAAATACACTTAAATACATCCTGCTTGGTTCCTGAAGTACCACTCTGATGGTAAGGGAAGATACCCTACATAAGCTAGAGGAGAACTTGTGGATGTTGTCCCACATTTCTGCTTTGGTTCATATGAATCTGGTGATCATCTTAATTAAAAAAAGGACTGAGTGACAGAAGTACACATATGGATATAGTATTCTTATTTAGAAAGACCAGAAAACCATAATTCCCCAGAAGAAAAATATTGGGCCGAATCCAGAAGTCCACTTCACACAAAAGTATGCCACAAAGAAGAAGAGAGTGTCTATCAAGGGATCCCTTAGCAAAACTGAAATAATATGGCAAAGTAATTTTGTAAGGCTGCCCTTATTAATGTAGTTAGGGAATAAAAATATAGGACCAAAACCAATATTGCTCACCACTAGCTGGGAAGCAGAGAAGGTACAATTTCATCATATATTCTTTTTTTATTCTCTCTCTGTGCCATCCTCAGAGCAGTTGCAGATGCCAACCAGAAGCAGATTTCAATGCTCAGACTGAGTTCCGCAGCCCTTCTGCAGATCTGTGCTCATTAGGGGTACCAGAAAAAATGGTGGAAAAGTATCTCAAGATAATACCTTCTCATAAGTTACACTTCAAGATTATAAGTGGCAGTTGACTGCTAGGCTGAAAACAACAACCTGTTTCACCCAAATTATATTTTCAGCCCACAGTTGTCACCTGGATAGATATACTGCACCACCAGTTTGTCCTTATGCCAGGGAGGAGTTTGGTCCGTCCTTCCCTGAGCCCTGATAGACAGGTGGAAGTTTGCCATCAACCTGGGGGAAAGCTCCCCTTTGATCCCAGATGCATGAAACTGTATCTGTAAATTCTGGTCAGTATTGCCATTGCTGGCTTTTGCAGGGTTGTTTAAAAGGGCTTTTTCCCATTGTTTTTCCGAGGACCTGCCCAAAAATGTTTCCATCCAAACCACCATCACGCAAAACTCCAGCAGAGGAGCAAAGAACAATAGCACACAAGGTTCCAAGTTCAATAGCAATTTCAAGGATTTCAGCTGTCAAAGTTAATTAGTGGCAGTTTCTCTCAGGCCTCCTTTGCTTAACCCCTGAAGGGCAACACTTGGAAAGCTGCTGGTTGAGAGGGCAAGAGAGGTCAAAAGATCAGTTTTATAGCAGCCAGGAATTAAGAAAGCAAAACTAAAATATGGAATGTGTAGTGAAGTGAAAATTTTAGACAAAAAAAATAGTGAGATTCAACTTTTATTTCCACTTTTGTTAAAGAAAAAGGCATGAGCCTGGAGGGTGGGGTCTGGAGTCTGGATTTTGGGCAGGGTTATTTTAGAAAGCTGAACGCAGTCCAACTGTTGTTCTAGGGCAAGCACTTCCCAACTGCAGGGTATTTTAAAAAAGTCTGGATCCTGATCTGAAATCTGTGGCTTGGGCTTGTTTCTGAACATTTCTTTTTCTTGCAAAAAAGAAGAGCCATCATATGGTAAGCCACTGCAGAAAAACACTGGAGCTCTGCTTACAGGAATCCACCTTGGCATGCCTTCCCTTACAAAAGGTGTGGTTGCTAGATACAAAACTGAAAGCCGGAAGAATTGGGAAATGCAATGTTCCCAAACACTGATGCATAAACCACTTCTGAGCAATACGCTGGAGCAGTTCCTGACCCTCCTGCATGAAGCCCCCTGGCATCCCGAGCAAGGCCCTCCATGCAGACCGCATCAGAGGATGCCCTCTGGGTGCAGCCTCTTCCCCCGCAGCTCAGCGAAACAGTTCCTCCCCAGCAGCTACTAATCTGCATCACGAGGACTGCTGGCCTGCTGCGGTCACCACTTCTGAAATAATAAGGCCCAGGACACAACAGCCTTGGCACAACCATAGTAGGTCTCATGACAAGGGGCATCCCCATCATGTGAACCGATACAGGACAAGCATCCCCTGAGCCAAACAAGGTCTCACAAGAGGGTCACATCCCCTTGGTTGGATGAGGTGGTCATGGGGAAGACCCTTATTTCAGGTCCCATCAAACAGCGCACACATCATGGTTAAAACTTGTCCCCTTAGACAACCAGGGAATTGTGAGTGCTCCCTAAGCCACAGCTTGAGAGGGGTGTCGAATGGAGGAAAACACATCACAGGAAAGGACACAGGATTTCAACCTCTGATATGAGAAAGCCTGTATTTTACAGTAGGTTGGCAGCCCTGCCAGGCTTGGTCACTATGTGCAACCCTCAGAGCCCGTTCATTACTCCTGCAGCAGACAGCGAGCTGGATTAAACCCGTGGGACAGAAGGAACAGCTGAACAAACAGGACACAGAAGACTTCATGCTTCTGCCTCTCCCAACGCTGAGCTCAACCCCTCACAACATTTAGTACCCAGGCACGCTGCTGCTGCCCCTGCCCACAGGCTTGTCCCCAGGCCTGTCCCACAGGAGCAGCCTCCACAGCTGCCCCTTTGCTCCCCACACTCACACTCACCTTGAGGAGCATGCCACAGCAAGGCCGAGTCCTAGTTTGTCACCAGTCCCCGAGGCTGACCCTTTACAACAAAGTACTTCACTCACTTCGCTCCCTCTGCCTCCATTTTAGTGCATTCATGTCCTGTGAATGGTGTCGCAGATGGAAACAGGCCCAAATTAGGGGCTGTCCTGCAGAACACAGCAAAGGCAGCTCAGTAGAAATCAGGGGAACATTCAGAATATCAGCTCTTTAGTGTTACCTGAGATAGAACATTTGTTGTTTCTGGTGGTATTCCTCAGGCTTCCATCCAACTTGCAAACAGCTGAAGCATGGATAAATCCCCCAGTACCTCCACAGACAAAACATGAGGCCCTTGCGTTCAAGCAAAATGCTTGTCACAGGCTCTCTCTCAGAGCTCAGGGTCTGATATGAATGAGGAGGGGAAGCTGGCAGCAGGTGGAGATCTTCAGGCTAATTACCTCTGATAATTTGCTGGCAGGTGCTGTGCAGGTGGTCTGAGCCCTTAGGCACTGACCTAGGAAAAGTGATGGCAATTCTGCATCTGCCACCGCTCCTGTCTGAGATGCGGGCTTGGGATGCTGAAAAAATCCAGATTCCACGTTTTGATCGCTGGTTAACAGTTTGGTGTTGTTTCTCTGGATGTTTTGGAAGAGGAGAAAAATGTTTGATCCCATGGAAAAGTTTAACTGTTCACCTTCGTGGCTTGCTACATGTCAGCTTTGGAACAACCCGAAGTGGAGGCCTCGCTCACAGATTAGAAGGGCATTCAGCAGCTAAATCCAGTGGTATTTAAAAAACAACAACAGACACAACACTCATTCTTTCCTGAGGCTGGCAAGGCAGCTAGCAGGACTCGCACCCGCTTAAACAGCTGCTGTGTGATGTTTTAAGGTATTCTGGGGTTTTAGTTAACGACAAACCCTCCGCTTCCTCCTGAAGTGTGCTCCAATTCTTCTCCAGTCTGCTGACTTGAGGACTACTGTAGCTGCGTTAAGGTTTACAGCTGTTTAACAGCTCTATTCTAAGCCACATTCTCAAGACATATGAACCTTAAGAGTCACAGTAATTTCTGAAGTGAAGTAGTAATTTATACTGGTGAGAACTAGATTTTGCATTATCAGCAAATCTCATTTCTGGAAACAAATAAAAAAGCTACACCACTATTCTGTGCTTTGAAGTACAGCAATATGTTATGAAATAAGGTTATTTATTTATACTACATGCTCTACTGGTTTCTAAAATCAGATAGATGTCTGTGATCAAGTGAGAGTTTTATCATGCATTTTTTAATGTTGCGTGCGCAATGCTTGGGTTTTATCCCAACAAGCAATTATAATACTTTCCACACCCAGGGAACACACTGGTCAAGACTCAGTATAGGCTGATCCCAAATTCGCTGAGAAACTAAAGGCTTTGCTCACGTGCTCAGGGCCCAACTTCTGGAAGGGGGTAGAAAAATGCTTGCAGGGGCGTTCTCGTTCAGATTGCAGAAGAGTCCCTCGAACTCAGCATGGATTGAGGATGTAAATGTCCTCCCATTAATTTTAGGATGAAGAAACACAAAGTATTCAGAGTCTACTTCAAAATTCACCTTTTTTTGCAAAAGGTGTCTTCTGATATCAAAAGCTGAAATGCAAGAAGGAGGTACAGACAAGGATCAAAAGAAATGACTGTTCAAAGAACAAGAGAGCGGGAGTATTGGAAACAAAGAAAATCCAGGTTGTTCTGCATGTCTGAAATTCATGTTCCTCTTTTACAACTGGGAACCTGCCTTACCATAAAAGAAACAGTTATTTTAGCTCTCTCTTTGTGCACACAGCACACCAGATCAGACCCAAGAGGCAAGGGGTTGTTACGTTCTTTGAAGGGGAGAGGGGCTGAAAGCAAATGGGTGTTGCTTTTGGTGCAGTAACTGCTGGTATGTCAGTACAACACACATGTACATACATGTGGATGTCTAGTCACCTCCCTCAACCCGGATGGTTTCAGAGTGTTTCCACGAGGAGCATACATACGCTGAGCTGTAGTCAGACGCCACTTCACTGCCTTACTCAATTTGTTTTGGGGAAATGCAAACTGATCCCCATTTGCCAGGGCATGGTGGGATCACACAGCAGGAGGCTGCTGTTTTGTTTGCCCATCGGGCCTCGCGCTAGCAACCACACTGCTTGTGCTCTTTGTTCTGTTTCAGGATGTGCTCTGTTTGCTTTCTCCCTTGCTGTTCTTGCCCACTCTGCTCCATTAGATAGATTCAGCACCTTTATTAAAGGAAATGGAAATGTCCTGGGAATGTCTTGATATCCTTCTGTCCTCATGGCTCAGTTTTTAACAATTCACCCTATGTTCTGCTCTTTTTTTTTTTTCCAGCTGCTACTAAATAAAGGAGCCATTTCAGAGGAGAAGGGAAGACAGCAGCTATGCCACCACCACTGACCTGAGACCAAACACGCTCCTTGGGAGCCTGTTTTCCTGGGGAACAGCATGCTCTGCCCATCTTCTCCACCTCTTGCTGGGTCCACACCAAGCAGAGAAAAGGAGCATGAACAGATTACAAATGGTGCAAGCATAACCAGGCAGCCACTACTTTTCATCATGATGTTTTCATACTGTGAGTCCAGTCTGAGCTCTCTCCTATACAAACCTCCTGGGGGATTTTTAATCTTCCTGCTTATTTTTGTTCCATCTGTCTTTTCAGAGAGTCCCTGAGGAATATTTATTCTTTCTTTGGAATCTGCTGTCTCTTTATAAACTCTTTCTCACTTCTGCTATAAAAACATATCCAGGACAGAACTCCTTCCAGTTTCCAATTTAATTTTATTCTTGGGCACTTTATACCCAGTTGTTTCCATGCTGTGGTTGTGCTTTAACTTGAGTTGCTCTTTTCCATCCCTGGTGTGCTCCCCCACAATATGTGAACAGTGATTTATTTCTTTTCAGGGCACCTCACATTTCTTTATGTTTCAGATGAGCTGCCTTGAGCTTATCACAGACCGCTTATAAACAGTTTATGAGTTCTCCTTCAAAGACTTTGGCATGCTTCAGGATATCAGCTAGATACAAGAGGCTGGACAAAAGACACGTACCCCACCGCAGACTTGTTATTAGTGGATGGTGCATTTTCAATCTGAAAGCCATCTCTCAAAAAGAGCACAAGCTTTGTCCTGCAATAAGGGCAGAGCTTTTCTCTTCCTGTCTTTTGCATCCACCACTATTTTCCAACACCCATTTTCCAGATCTCATAGGGAAAGCCCAACTGAATCTGCTAGAGCATCCCGAGCACTTCCTGCAAGCAATAGCCTCCTTTAAACTGATTGAATTTAGCTTTCCAACATTCACTCAGAAACTGGTGCTACCATCTTACTTCACAGTAAGAACTGGATGAAGGTCGGGGCTTGACTGCAGGTTAATTCATTTTCTCAGTAGTCTGTAAAGTCTCTTCTCCTTTTATTGCTAGTAAATGGCAGTGATTGCTTAATGAGCCTGCTTCTGCCAATATCTATTTTCTCCTGGACCAGTTCATTAACACCTATACCTTTTCAGAAAATGTCTTAGCCTGCTGTTTTCCCCGTTCAGAGGTACAGCTGGCACCAGTCCATGGACAGTCCCACGAATTTACTCGCACTCCATCTTCCTCTTCAACCCTCTGCCCCTCCACACACACAATAGTCATGCTTCACAGTCATTCCTCATTTCATGGTATTCTGCTGTTTATCAGATATGCTCTGTAGGCAAGCGGGAATCCATTCATGCTCTGCAAAAGGCCAGATTCCCCGAACCTCCGTGCAGGTCTCGGCCATGCTGCACTTCTCCTCTCTTGGAAACCTACCACAGGAGGAAGTTGTTATGATTGCTTCTGTCCCTGGGGGAGGAAGGAGTCACGCACTGCAAATGAGATGCACGTACTGCCCTCCCCCGACCCCACACCACATGTTAAAAAAGGAATTTCCACCAAATTGTTGGGAACACCTTTCCTCGCTCTAGCCTGATGAAATTCAGGGTGGTCAGTAATTCCTTCGCTAATCAGTCTGTGGACTGACCCCAGAGACCCAGCTTCTAATCCCTGTTTAAGCCCTTCTTTGGACAGATTCACCCACCTCTGACGCCAATCCAAGGCTCAGTTTGGATCCCTTGCTCTCTGCCCGTTCTCACACGCCCATGTCCACTGCCGGTGCGTGCTCCCAGCAGCCGCACTCAGCTGCCCGCGCACCTCCTCTTGTGCCGTTTGGCTGCCATCACCTAAACCTCCATCGCCTGACTCTTCAGCTTTCTGTCACCTCCTTCTCTATCCCATGCATGGGGGAGCAGCTCATGTTAGGCACTTCTGAAATTCCTTTCTGGATTATTTTGTGGCTAAAGGCTTTTTCCCCCAGCCAGGGTTTTTTTGTTGATGTTTTTGTTTTCCTTTTTTTTCCTTTCTTTAATTGCAGAGTGAAAGATTGTAACAGAACTACTTTTCCTCCTTTTTATGGCAGCACGTTTTTTTCTTGTTTTACAAGGATTGAACAATGTTTCAAGTCACAAGCCACCAAGCATCCCCGCTCAGCAGCACTACATTCGGGATGCTCTGCCTGCGTGTTCCTCTGCAAAAGCTGCTGCTTGGTATGAATAGCTGCAAAGACCAAGTCATGTTCTGGAAACCATTTTCACAGCCTCTTGGAGTGGCTTTTTTTTTTTTTTTTTTCTC
>VXAA01006385.1:440122-474922 GCA_013399115.1 Anseranas semipalmata
TCTCTTCTGCTGATACTGAGTGTCAAATCCCACTTGTGACTTTATAAATAGATCCATTGCCAATTCATCCTGGAAGACCTCACTGTGCCAGGAACACACATTTCCTCTGCTTCTATACACTTTCAAGCAGGGCATCTCCTTTCCCTCCAGTTCAAGCCTTTGACTCTTCCCAGGCCAGCTCAAGTTAGTGGCTAGTGCCAGAATATGTACTAAAGACTTGTACAAAGTCTGTATTATTCAGCATTTTTCCTTTTCCTTTTCTTTTTCCTTTTTCTTTTCTCTTTTTCTTCTTTTAAAACTGGCAGTAAATTTTGCAGCAGCATCAAAGCTGGTCTCATAGAGTTCATTTTGCAAACCCATCTGTGTTCATCCTTCCTAGTTAGCCTTTTAGACCACAATGTTCAGCTAAACTGAAAAACCTTTGAGGATTTTTCCCCTCCCAGTACAATTTTGCTCTATTTGAGAAAATAACACCTCCCTTATTTGCATTTCTGAGTTACTGATGGGTACAGAAAAATGCTACAAATGTCCTGCTTTAGCCAAATTCTCTAGCTGGCCCAGTTCCCACATCAAGGAGGCTGACTTTCATTGTCCTTTGTGACCCCTCTGTCACCTTAGTCAGGCAATTTTTCAGCTCCTGAAGAGTAATTGCAGAATCAGGAATTAATTTGCTGCATCATCTTCTGCATTATCAAGCACTATACAGATAGAGGAATATAAGAAAATACATCAGTCTTTTTTTTTTTTTTTAGACTACATTTTTAGGCTTTGTGAGGTTAAATCAATCTATTTTTAGACTAAATAACTATAACCTCTTCACTCACCTTCTGCTGGTTAGTTCTGACAGCAGAGGGATTGACGAAGGAGGTATGCAGTCTGTGCTGAGAAACGAGTGTACGGGGCAGCCTCTCGTCCTCCCTTCCACCTCCTGGTGCTCTTTGTGCTGAAGCTGTGCATGGGGGAAAGGCATAATGAAGAAAGCGTACCTGGCCACAGCAAAGGGAGGAGAGGACCAGCTAACACCAGCTTTCCTTCCATGTCAAGTTAAAGTCAGAAATGCAGAGGACAGGTGAGCCCAAATGTGTGCTGCCACTCACTTGCCAGGAAGCTTCACAGTGCTTCATAAGAAATGGTAGTTTCATAGTAAGACATGTCATAACACATAACTGAGTTTTGGTTCAAAGTTTGGGTTTGTTTTTTGGAGAAAAACAAACAAACAAACAAACAACAACAACAACAACAAAAACAAAAAAAAACAACCTTCAAAACTAAGGTCAAACTATATGTGTGCAGTTTCCCACTCTGTGTTTCTCTAATGCCATACACCTCTACAACACCTTCCTATTCCTGCATTAATGTGTCTTTTAAAAAGCACTGGAGAATGGGAAATGGCACCAAGAAGAGTCTCAGCAGTGTTTTTAATGCTGGAGAAAACACAACGGATGTTTAGGAGCTCAGTCTTTTTGACCACTCTAAAGAAGTCAGTAACACAGCTTTGTTATATGGTGTAAAATGTCTGAGCAGATAATGTGGTGGCATATTAAATGGTATTTTAACACAGTAGGAAAAGCTGTAGTGAGAAGCAGGGACTAGACACGGAAGCCAGGCAGACTCACAGGAGCAGCTCTGCACAGGTTTAGGTGAGGGCACTTAGTCACTGGAGCAATCCCCCGAGGGCAGAGGTGGATTCTTCTGTATCTCGTTGTCTCTTCAGAGGAAGGGAGGGACTGGGGGGATAGGGGACAGTTATGGGTTAGGCTGGTACAACATAAGCTTTAGTCAAATGTAAGCTATTTGATGCAGAAAAGAGGTAAGTGGATGAAATTTAATATCCAAGATATCAGAGTAGATGGTAAAGTTCCTCTGGAGCATCCCTGAGCCCTCTGTTCAAGTGTAGTCAAGGATTTTCTGGGTTAGAGACAGTTTTTCCAGTGGAGAACCTCTCTTGAAAGTCTTTAGGGTCTTTTATCCCTTTTGGGACACAACCCAAACACTGCTTATCTGAACACGTCCACCTTGCTCTTTTCTGTTGGAGAACCTGGTTGGGAATATGTAACACTGTAAAAACATTGCAAGGTGTTGGGCTTCCCCCTGTCCCTGTCACAGACAGCCTATCAGGATATCACCTAGAAATAAAAAAAAAAATCAGTGCAAAGGGAGATGTGCTTTGTAATTAAGACCCCTTCAGTAGTTTTCCTGGATCCGTTTTACAAACTCTGAGTCACCCTGGCTCAAGCTGGGAGGAATCACTGTTTGAACCTGCAGAGATATTATCTGCCTTTGGAATATTTAGGAAAACTCCAAGTCTTATCTGGCAAAGTGAAATCTGCCATGATAACCACGGCCTTGATTTACTGGAAGGAGAGAGGGGTCCTAAACACCTTTCCCCTCCCGATTAACTCCTCTCTGTCCGTGTGTGCCCCGTGGGGCTGCTGGCACCTTGGACATCTCATACTTGTTTCCAGAGCGTCCCACAATGTCCCAGGTGACCTCCCCAAGGGCTAAAGCCTCCTTTCCCCCGTTAATGGAAGACCGTATAACACAGGGTCCTCCACCAGTGACATAGCCATGGATGCACAGCCCTTCTCCCAGGCCTCCCCTCAGGGACCAGGGCCACAGTGCTGGGCGCAGGCTGTGGGAGGGAGAGAGGGAACACAGATACTCCCCTTACCAGCTGTGGGGTAGGACCTACATCACTCCCCACAGCCAGCTTTCTCTGATGCCCGGGTCTCCATCACTCAGGAGGGCGCGGTGGCAAGGTCTCCTAGCAGGATTGGAGTGGGGACACCTTCGTCCTGTGACACCTTTGACCATAGGGGTTTTGGTGGTGGCAAGACCCCATCCCGCCAGGCAACACGGTGCCACAGCCCTGCTCTTTGCTGGGACCCCACACTGGTGGTCCCCCAGCAGCTTGTCACAGCAGGAGGTGCCAGCAGGATTTCGGCACTGTGGTCATGGGGCAGGCCCCGTGTCACCGTGCTGTGACCGGGGCTGGGAGCTGGCTGCGCTCGCAAGCTCCGGTGGGCTGTGCCCAGCGGTTCTGCTCCCAGGAGGCCAGCAGCATATCACTTGTACTTACATAGTCACCAGTAACACAAGACCTGGCAGCTTCTCAAAGATGAGCAGAGGTTTGGAAGTCACAGATATTTTTCATTCCCAAGCATTTCCTTCATGCCACTGGGTGTATATGCTGGTATGCTGCAAGCAAAATAAGGCAAGCAGAAGTTTGTAAAAGTGGAGGAAAAACACCCCCCTCAATTTGACACAGCTTTTTGCCATGCAATAGAGGATGGTTACACTCCCCCTTAAAATGTGCATTTCTTTCATAATAGAAATACTTTATTTCTTTCCTTTAAAAGCCAATGGAATGTGGACAATGAACAATTTCACATTTAGAAGCCAATTTTTCATCAGGGTTTATCCTTTTGATTTGGAAACTGGCTCATTTAAGCTGGAAAATTCTGTGAAATGTTGCAATAAAAGAGGCTCTATTTTTGCATTAGCTAAAATATGCACACACAGAAACCCAAGCAATACAAAAGCAAGCAAACAAAGAAGTGCCCAGCCCATAAGCTCCAAGCTGCCTAAAATTTCTTATTTCAAGTACAAATGCCACATAGACTCTTGCCATCTCTAATAATAAAGCAAGCTGCCACCCAACAACAACATAACATTTCCACAAGGCAGTATATTTTTCCCTGTGAAACATAACAGCAAATGTGGCTTCAGGTGCCTAAATGTCATCTCACTCTGTTGCAATCTGCTGTAAACTTTTGAGATACTAATCGTATGTCATATACTCACAGCAGTTTCTGGATTTGCTTTAGGACTAAAATGTTCCTAGGCAAAAACAATTCTCTAAGGGAGAAATCCTACCCTCTGCTTTTTTCCTCCTTCCCTAGAAGTAGCTTCTCACTGTTTTTTTCCCCTTCCTAGCCTAGTTCTGTGCATGCTGTTTTACTTTATAAATCAGATCCATCCTAGTTCCAGCAATCAGAAATGGGGTTGTCTTGCTTTTCTGTATTGCAAAGCAGAGCAGTAACTTCACTGTTTGAGAGAAAAGGTGAATCCAGATCCAGGATAGGCTTCTGGCCAAACCAGCTCAGATTTTCCATCTCATCTGTAACTGAGACATGAAAAGCACAGGTTAGGACCAGGCAGCAGCCACTGACATCAGATTCCCTATTTCTGGCAATCTTCTTTCCCAGATTTCTGTGTGTGATTCATATTATGGCTTTCAGACCAAATACAGTAAAACTAGGTACCAGGATGCATTCAGACACTGAATCAAAGTTTGAGGCAAGGCTAGGGTTTTCTACATTCATATTAAGCCCACAAATGCTTGCTGGCAGATATTTATAGAGCATGACGGCATTAACTCTCATCTACAGTCAAGAAGCGGGATAAGTTACATGAATTCAGTGCTGCCAGTTCAACATAATTTCCTTTCAACACCATGACCATTCTTCATTGCCTTGATTTTCACACCTGTAAAATGGGGATAATACTTATCCCTTTTACAGGGGATAATGTTATAAACATTAGTTAAACTATTTGTAAAAATGCTTTGGAGAAGCACCGACTCCTTACTGTCAAATAACTTTATCTGTACTGGCTGCTATTAGACAGGAGGAGCTGAAATCTAAACCAGGAAAGTGAGGGGGAAAGGAAGCATGATTTCCTGTTTGCATGACGTACTCCGCGAGTGCAACTAAGAATATAAAGCTGAGGGATCTTGCGAGAAAAGGCTTTTTCAGCCAGCATCCCCAGCTTTCTCCAGGCTGTGCTCATGCAATGCCACGGTCCTCAGTGAAGGCATTCCTAATTTGCCCAGCCTGAGAGGAGAATCCAGTCCTTCCACATAAAATCAATTTTCTTTAGATTCCAGAGCAGATATGGTGCTGTGTGCCAGTGACCCCCTCCGATCTCACGCCCGTGCTGGGCGCGGTGGTACCCTCTGGTTGCGGAATAAATCTGAGTGGCCACCGCAGTACAGCTGAGAAAGCAATGGAAAATCCAGCCAGGCAGGAAGCTTTTTCTTCTCAGTTTCTGTGAAGTTCTCCAAGTTTGGCAAGCTTTGTAAACTCAGTAGTGGGAACAGAAAAGGAAAAACCATCACGTACAATTTTTCTGTGGCTTGCAAAAGTGAAATAAATCAAAAGATAAAACAGCAAGGCATCTGTGATACAAGATTTATTCTGTGAATGTTTAAAGCATTTAATCACTGTCCGCATGGCTTCCAATTCTGTTTGCTAGGGCTTTGTTATTTTGCCTATTTTGTAAGGTATAAGCACGTACATCTCAAGTGTTTTCTGGCCGTGTTCCATATTCTCCTCTTCCCTGTTGGTGTTAGAAGGGCTTTCCCTTTTGCATGGCTTGGATGACTCTCCATAGCGCTCCCCATCTGTCCCTCTTTTCTGCCTTCTGATTTATCATCTGAAAACTTTCCACGTGACACCAGTGAAGTTCTTGTCGTCACCAGTGGGACCGGCCGTGCCTCCTCCTTATTTCCACCTGCAGTGCCTCGCCGGCACTGTGCCGCACGTCTCTATCGGAACCACAGCCCCTCTGCTGGGGCAGACGGATGCCCCCAGGCAAACAGCCCAGCGTGTGTCTGCAAACTGGTGGGAAACCTGGAAACATCCCCGGCTGTCTCGCCTCCTTCAGCCCCACAGAGACCCCCCTGTGTCCCACTGCGGGTCCAAACCCAAGCACCGTGGGGGTAACACCAGGACCCCTGCCCCAGCGGGCTCTGTGGTGCCTGTTGTTAGCTCTCAGCCACAGCTGTTGAATTCCTGTTAAATAGCTGAGTTTCCTTTAAACCTCATCCAGAACAAGGAGCTTCAGCCTTACAGCAACATCTCCTAGGAACTCTCAGCTCTCCTTTGGGGATATATTTCTTTCTATTGAAGGGAAAATTTCACAATACCTCTCTTCTGCTTTCAGTCACCGCGACCAGAGACAGCGCAGTGCCGCTCTCCCGTCATTTCCTAAGAGAATGGCACATCCCAGGCTGCGCCCTCGACCTTCAGTTTTCTGCTCTCGTTCTAGCCTGTCTGCTAGAATTCATTCAAAGGTGTAGGAAAAACCCTCCCGGGACAGCCTGTCCCGCGCTGCGCCCACCCCTGTAAAACCCCGGCCGGAGCACCACTGGTTCTTATCAGCCGTCACACCTTAAAGTATAGAAGGTGTGCCTAATATTAGCCAGGAAACGTCGTGGTGAAGACCTGGACTTTTTCAGCTAATCGGTATTAATAACTTCCTATGTTTGAAGACAGCCCATAGGAAATGCAGCCTGACTCATCTACCCTGTAATTAGATGAACTCCTCGAAAAAGTGCAGGTGGCTGCACCACAAAGGCACATTAGCCAAGGTGCAGAATATGCTTCTGACCAAAGGGCAGATAATAGCAGCAATAATTTCCTCCACTGATATAATACAAAAAAGCAGTATTTCTGACAGATCTGGCATCTGGCTGGGGCTGGAAACTCAAGCAGTCATTTTCTTTCTTTCCCTCTCTCTTTTATGTCACTCAAGGGAAGTCTGTAATATGCACAAAGCCTTGATTTATTTTTTACACTCTCACAAATTACTGGAAAATAATTGTGCAGAGAAATTACATCAAAAACAGAAGATATTCAGGCCTGTTTGCTATTTTGGTTATACCTAGACTGCGATCCTTACCAAAGATATTTGCTTCTTGTGTTCTCTTTTTCTGCCAAGTTCAGCCATATATCACTTTTATGTATCTGAAGGCCGCAGCGTAATGCAATATGAAGCTATGAATGGGATAAAGTTACATATTCTCCATTGATTTTCCATTGTATCCATTATCTTTAGTGCTGGAACGCGGGATAGCGCGAGGGCCGGAAGCCTCCGCACCTCCGCGCTGCCTGGTGCCGTATGAAAACCATCCCCTGGGGGCAGATAAAATCAGCTGCGAGCTGCAGAGAGGAGACAGGCGTCCCCGAAGCGGCCGGCGTAACGGGGCAGGAGGTGGCTTGCCCATCCATGGGAGAGAGCCAGGGAGAAGCCGGGAGATGGGAAGGGATTAGGGGAGGGCATGAGAGGGGCCAGGAGGCAGCAGAGAAGGGCTGGCAGCAGAAGCAGGGGCAGGAGAAGAGGGAGCGAGAGGAAGGGCCCGCAGCAGACCTGCCTGAAGGTTTCTTGGCAGGGGACAAATACTTTTTGCTTTCACAACAGAGAAGGGGGAAAAAAAGAGTTTTGTGGTCCATGATGCTGCGGGGACCCAGCAAAGTCCCCCCGCACCACCACCACTGCTGCCCAGGAGCACAGGGATGCTCAAAAGCCATTGCCCCCCTGCTCTGGGGCCTGGTGGGAAGCAAGCTGAAGGCTCGTGCCGTGGGTGCAGGTGATTGAGGAGGGCCCAGAGGCTGAGCCTCGGCGCTGGGGGGCGAGGAGGACAAGCGGGCTGGGAGGATGCGGCCGCACGGGGAGAGCAGGGCGTGCGGGCAGTTTGCAGCCCAGACAGGTCCAGTCGCGCTGGGACTGGATGCTAACACTGGCTCTCTAACAAGCTTCTCCAGTCGCATCTTTAAGGCCATGTGTTAACAGAAAACAACCGTTCAAATTCAGCAAGTTCCAGCACCACTTGCACCCTCGTCATTTCTGGGCCGCAGCAGCATGAAACAGCACCGCGATGTGATTGTGGTCCCTCCTGCAAAGGGTGAGAGCAGGGAGCCCCATGGGTGGCCATCTCCCATGGTCCCACTCGGGTTGTCCCGGCCGGAGCCCTCCTGGGCAGCCGGGGCCAAGGGTGCCTGTCCTGGTGGCAGAGCTCCCTGCCGCCTCCGCTCTGCAGTCACCGCTGCTGCCCCCGTCACCTATTTTTAAGATCAAAATTCTTCTGAAGGACGAGCAACCTGCTCATCTTCACCTGACCTTTCCTGCTCTGAGTACTCGTGCTGACATCTGCGACTAATTCGTGATCTATGACACCGAGCTGTGACCAACACAAAACATCTTCATGAGAGCCCCGCCAGGTTCACCAGCAGGCTTCCTGACCTCTCCCAGGAAAGCTGCTCCAGAGCTGCTGCTCTGGGGAACGTGGTTGGACTTGGTGACCTTGGAGGTCTCTTCCTAAATGATTCCATGGGCGACACCTCAGGCACAGCCTTCGGCCGGCACGCACCGAGACCCCCCCAGCCCAGGCGGGGGAAATCTGGAGCCTCCTTTTGCTGCCCTAGCGGGGCGAGGACGCGAGCCCAGCTCCTTCGGGGCCGCCCCGCCGCCGCCGCGTGCGTGCGCACGTGCATGTGCTGCGCAGCAGGGCCCCGCGTCTCATTTAAACAGCCAATTAAAGCCTGCTTTGGCACTTAGCACATGGCATCAGCTTGCAGTACTTAAGCTGCCTAGCACAGTGTGAATTTAATTTGATAAAGGGGCAACTAATAAAGGTCTTGGAAGGCTGGTTAAAGTTCATTAAGCCTTTCCTTTCAAGGTACGCTTCCCTTCCCTGCAAAAGCTTGCATCTATTTTTTTTAAAGCTGTGTTATATCCTGCCACCAGAAAAAGGTGCCTGTGTCACACCCCGACAGGGTATATTTAAAGTCTCGCTGTCAAAGTCATGTCAGGCCTTGATTCTTTGCCCAGAAATGCGCAGAAAGAAAAAACAAAGCCCCCTTCCCCGAGTGTGGGGAGAGGAGCGCGGCGGGTTCGTGCAGCTTCTGCGAGGGGAGCTCAGCTCCTGTCGCACTGCGCTACATCCATCCTATTTCTTCTGAGCGATCCGTGATTCCAGATGGCTTTCATAAACAGATGAGGAGGCTCCTCCGAGTTCACTGCTTTAATGAAGCCCGTATGGCTGACTCATGTAATAAGTATTTAATCATGCTGATGAAAATCATTTTTAAAACTTCCACCACACACAGTGCTGTTCCCCGCACAGCCGCGGAGCTGATAACACAACATCACAGCCAAGGAGCCTCCGTTCTCCGGAGCCTCTCCAGGTGCCTGCCTCGACTCCCATTAAGGAGTCAGAAACGTGCGCGCGTGCCCGTGCGTTGCCGCCCTCTAACGAGGACCAGCTCATCTTTGCAAATACTCATCAAATCACCTACAAAAGTGCCACAAAAGGATTTTTTTTTAAGCTGCACATTCCCCATGCAGCTGTTTCAGAGGTCACCCATGGGTTAACACTTCAGTGTTTATATCTTCTCATTAGTTTCAGTTTGCGCTCTCAAATGCCCACACTTGCTAGTTTAAGTGGTCTCCATTTGTAAACAGAGGAATGCCACAATACCTTGTAAATACTGAGTCATCTTAGGTGGAAATCTTTCCTCTCGTCAGCAGAAGTCCCCTCAATGCCATGAAGAAAGTGGCCTTTCATCATTACTATAGCATGGACCTAAATGAACGCACATAAGTCCAGCACGGGGCCACTGGCAGCCCACGCAACCCCCGTGTGTTTCAAGCTTGCTCCACAGTCGGTCCTCATCTCCTCCAGAGCAAACCCAGAGCTGGTGGCCTCTGGGTGGTGGCCAGACTCTGGAGCTGCCTGCACGCCGAGGGTGGCGGTGACCCCCTGGAGCAGGGCTGGGGGGCTCAGGCATGTCCTGGGGTGCTGTTGTCAACCTGTGTGGGCTGGAAGACTTACCGTCAAGATCCGAACATATTCCTCGGGGGAAAAGGTCCAGAAATCATGGCCCTGCAGGGTCTGGGCAGGCTGGAAAAGCAAATGGGGTTCTGGAAGAGGGGCACCTTGCACAGGCTGGAGCACTGAGAAGGTTGGAGACGCTTTACTGGGTGCTGCTTGCTTGCGTGAAAGGCTGAAACAAGAAACGTTCACTCCTAGGTCGGGATTCACGTCGTCATGTTTGTGCTTACCTCTACAACAGGCACATCACTGCTCAGCAGGCCCAAGCACTTCTGAGAGCTCTGGGAAAAGGAAGAAGATGAATAACAAACTATTCTGCACAGGCACCCAGCCACCGACAGAGAAGTGCCCCTGCTTTTTTCTACAGGGAGTTCTGTGGATCAGTCCAAATTTTGATAGTCAGTTATTTTTTATCATCAGAGGAATTCATTTTAAGTGTTGGGGACAAGGCCACTTGAAGTTTCCAAATTCTAGAGATGTTGAAAGCTCAAGGAGCATTTGCACTATTAATAGCTACCAAATTGCTTACATCCTGATGGGGAAAAGACTTGTTTTCTGACACGAGACCAAACAAAATCTCCACTTTGTGTCATTACAGCTAGTTCCCTTTGGTAAGTGATTTATTGTTCAAGCCATTGACATGGAACACAGTGTTCATGGCTTTGGAAACTGAATCTATTTTAATTTCTCTCACTTGATTTTACAATAGACATTATTCACTTCTATACATGTGTATATGTTGAAAAGATACTGCTATAGGCTGAACAGAAAGATGGGGGGGATCCTGTCTCTTCGTCTTATAAATGGTGAGCCCAGGAATTACCCCATGCTTTCTGAATGACTAAAATGCCCTTAGTGCAGAGTAGGTGCTACTATAAATCGTTGTTCCTTGGTGGTTATCATTTAAATCTTCAAGACTGGGAAGTCTTCTGGTTAACTTTGAGTCATATTGCTGTAGCACCTAGACATACGCAGCTGCAAATAACTGGGGCATTATGGTCTTTAGAGGCTCGATAATGAGATCCAGAGTTCACTTTATACAAGTGCTTCATCCTCCCGTGAGTGGGCTTATGAAGTGTGGAGCAGCAGGATCAAACTCTGCGAGTAAAGGGATTCTGCACCCCTTCTTGTATCTCACCAGAGTACCCAAGTAAGATGCCGCCATAACTTTTCAGAAGAGCACCTTAAATAGAAAAACACTGGAACAGAGGAGACGTCTCAGCTGCTGTGGTTATGACTTCAAACTCTGGAGCTAAAGGATACCAAGAAGAGAGCTTAATGCCTATAAATCTTCCAGGGCGACCTGATTCATGACTCAGCCAAAGTGGCCAAGTCCCTAGGAGCCAGGAGAACACCTCTCTTAAAATACAGTTCACTACTCTTGCTGGAAACTTTAACCCACTGGTTTCACACTCAGAAGGTTTAAGCCGCAAAAGGCAGGAGAAGATTTATGTGTTCCTCTGAACAAAATACGTAAGGGTAGGAAAACTCAACCCGACAATTTTGAGACATGCCTGCCGTAAATAACCAATTGATTGGCTGACTAGCAAAGCCATTAGCAGGCGTGAGGTGCCTGCTGAGATTCAGACACTGCATAAAATGCTGGAGGTGCCTGCAAAATGGACACAGCAATTGGCTACGCAGTCACCTGCTTACAAGCTGCTCACAAGGGCTCATGAAAAATGGGGTGGCTTTCATCTCACCCACTTGACACCATGGCTCTGGAAGGGGACTGTGCGTGGGATCCAGTCTGTCATGGGGAAAGGGGGAAGAACAGAGAGATAAAACGACTACCTTGTGCCTGAGCAGTAAATCATCTGGAGGAGTAAAAGTATTTCAAATTAAGTTGGAGAACCTGCCGTGACAGTTGCAGACAATGAGTCTTTTCTGCTCTAAATCACCACGGCTGCCAAACGGCACTGGTAGGTCTGAGCTAATGGGGCTTTCCACCCCATGAAAAGTGGCAGCAGCAGTTATAGGAGGAGGGAATTTGATGTCTCTGATCACAGGCTGTCAGGTGAAAGGACCAGAGGTTATGTTTTACTACTTGAGAATGGGCCATTTTTAGCTTTTCCTTCCATCCCGTTCCCTCCCAGAGAATTCATGCAATCTTCTCTCTCACTTCTGTGGCCAGTTTCTGGACTTGGGTTGTCTCTTTGCACTGTCCCACCCAATGGCACGGTAAAAGGCAAGAGCAGTGGAAGGCCCTGGAGCTCTGCCTACCAAGTCTTTCATCTTGGAGAAGAGCAGGCGCTAGGAAGCTAAGCAGACATGATGCTGGTCGACTCCAGACACTCATTTATACCAACCCGAGACATATGCACTATGCAATTGAGCAGGAATCTGGGTTTAAATGGCTACATAAACAGCAATGTAATGAAGAACCGGAGCCAGCTCCTCAGAGAGGCCGTTGCTTCAGGCATGAGCCTTGAACAAGCAAAGACAGGGCCTTGCTCCAGCATCAAACATGAGATGAAAACTGACATCTGGGAGATAAAAGGCAGGTAGGAGAATATGGGTATGTGAAATTACATTCAATTTGATTCCGCTCACAGTTTCAAGATCTTTCCAAGCTGCTCCTACCCAAGGAGATAGTGGGCCGGCTTGCAAGGACCAGCTCCCTGAGCAGGTATCTCCCCCTGCGTTAGATTGCCTCTTGTACTGGTTTCTACAGGAGTGAGAAAGCCCTCGGTCCTGGCTCTGCCTCCACTCAAACAAACCAAGCTGCTTGTTCAGAAGCAGAGGATTCCTCCACTATGTGGCACTCAGTTCCCCAGAGAGTTTTTCGTTTTATGGATTAGACTCAGCAGTCATGTTGTTTTCTTTTTCCAGAGAGTGAAGGGCCGCAAGGGAAGAATTGGTTCCAAATAATTGCATTTACACAGTATGCAAATATGCACTGGCCGAGTATTGACATGCTGCTGCCCAGGTGGTTTCCTGGTGTCTCCAAAAACCTCAGAAATGGTGAGTACCAGCAGAGGATTCATCTGCTCACAGGAATCTGGCCATATTCCTACAAACTACAAGATTGTACAAGCATGACTGTGCCTAACGTCTCACCAGCTAACCTCAGGTTTTCTTATAGCACCCTGCTATCCCAGCAATGTCCTTTGAACCTGCAAAAATATCTCAATCTGCCCACCCAGCTCTAGTCCCCCCATTTTAATGCCACCAAGATACATATCTGCATGCAGTGCTGCTCCAACAAACTCCAGCGGAGCAACCTGCAGGGCAGCGAACATCGTTGGAGCAAGGGCCTCATCCATGCTCCAGGCATGTCCCCAGAACTCACGGCATTGCTTTAGTCAACACATTCAAAATGCTGAGGGTTGGTGTTGCTGGAGACTGGTATTCATGACTCCTCTTTGTGCTGGTTCAGCCTGGGGTCTCTAACACTGGAAGCAAAGTAACAGGCACAGGAAAAAAAAGAAATCAGCTAAATATTTCCCAGCCCTGGAATATAGAAGGATGGAGGGTTCTCAGATCAGAAGGGGTGCATCTGCTATCAGGAAGAAGAGGGAATAAGAGAACGAGTTTGTGTCTGGCAAACACAGAGGAAACTGCTGCCAAATACTTTGAATTTATTCTCATTTACTTTTATTTATTTATTTGTTTTTGAGCTGGACAAGGGATTGGAGGCAAGAAGCTTCTGGGGTCTTGCTTTTGCTTTGCAGACAGCAGTTCCTTTGAATTCATGGGCTTTTCATACAAATTAAGGAGATGAAAGTGATCATATTCAATAAGAACAGGAGCTCAGCATTTCATCTCTGACAGTAGTCAAATGCTTTGGAAATAAGCATCAGAAGGGGAAGAGGCAGTTGTCCCTCACCCATGCCCAGCCAGCTCCTAGCCCACAGTGGTTTAGGGTCATATGAAGACAGACATTGGATCTGTGCCACCTGGAACAGGTCAACGGGCGCTGCCTGTTCTGTTTTCCATGAGTTTGGTTAACCCTACCCTTTGAAAGTTTTAGGCACCATGGCATCCACTAGGGAGGTGTTCTGCAGCAGCTTGAAGCCTGGTGGAAAAGGGGTTCCTCTTGCTTGCTCTGAGCTTGCTGTTGGGCAGTTTCTTTAGGCAGCATCTAGTTCTGGTTCTATGAGATGACCGTGAATAACGGCTCCGTGTTCACTTCACAGCTACTGAGGGCTCAATCCATATCCCCTCCTTGGAAGCTTCTTTCCATGAAGTGTAATACCCTTTGGGCTGTCCGCTTTTTGGAAACATAACACTGCATTCAGTACAAATATTTTGCTACAGGAGAGAAAGTTCTTGATTTTGGAAGTGTCATTTTAGTACACCCAGCACAAATGTTTATAAATACATACCTGCACACAGACACAGCACTTGTCAAAACACATTCAAAGGATACCTAGGTTCTTTCGTGTATTACATACTTGGGGTGAAAATAACCAGCTATATTTAACCCAGATCCAAGCCTAGACTAAATTATTTTAAAGGTCAATTAAAGAACAAAAAATCTCACTAGTGAAGAGACAGACAGCTCCCATTCATCTGCCATTCCAAGAGCTGCAACAGAATGAAAGCACAGAATGAGAAATTACAATTAAGTAAGATTTTATATAAAAATCAGTGACAAGTCCAAGTTTCTATACCTGCCAAGACCTGACTGCAGATGACTGAATTTGGCCTATGGCAGTTGATGGAAACTCCATCACTCACTGCGCTGATGTAGTTGTTTGGAAATCAGCGGCTCTTGGCAGAGAAAACACATTTCAGCTTCTGTTGAATGACTGCACATATGATGAGCACAAGATGAGATAGGCCAATAGCCGGTGTTCAAATCTGGATTATGTTTTGGCTAGGACTTAAAGTTCAGGTCTGGGGCCAAATGAAGGCTAGAATTTAGCCTGAAATGTAATCCTGAAGTCACATGGACTCTTCTCCTCAGGTATTGGACTCGGCGGCAGGAACCTGGGGATATTTTCTCCCTTGCAATTGCTGGCCCACCCGTTTGGCAGGCACCACTGTGCTTGCTGCATTCCTGTTCTTTGGCCCTGTGTGAGTCAGTTCTGGAAAACTCTTATTTGACCACAACTGGAAAAGAAGAACTAAAAGAAAAAAAAAAAAACAACAACACACAAAAACCCCAAGCTCAAACCCACAGATCAAATTTGCAAGATGGGTTGGAACCACAAAGCCCAGATTTCCGCACCAGCAGCCTGCGCGAGTTCAGCTGGGAGATCCCAGAGCAGATCCCAGAAGGGCCACCAGCAGCCGGGGGCCCCATGGGGCCAGGACCCTGCTGCAAGCACCCATCCCAAGCCAGAGGGGCCACAGGCATCCCGCGGGGAGAGCGAGCGAGCGCAGGCAGCCAAATCCCCCGAGCAGCACCGGGGTTTGTTCTCTGGCTGCCTCGAAAAGCTATTTCCAGAACTTAACTCAACACCTTCCTTCAACCTCAGAGCACCTCCCAGAGCAAACATAATCACCTCCCAGGTTTGGGCCCTACACAGAAAGAGATCCATCTGCACAGGAATGATATTTAGGACAGGTCACAGTTTAAAATGCCATCAAAGATATCTGGAAGGGCAGTCACAGTTTGGCTCTGCCATCAGCAGTGAGGTGAGGACACCTCAGTGTGTCTGCTGAGGTAGATCCATGATGTGCATCAGAACTTTTGTGCAATAAGCAGAAACAACAGCCCGGCTCCGCTCCTTGCCATTTCTTAATGTGTCCTACACACTGGGAACCCATTTGAAAAGCAGTGATAGAAAACTTGGAAAGCAAATCGAAGCGAAGAAAAGCCCTTGGTGTAATTTTACAGCGTGTGAAAGACTTAAAGCAAGAAACACAACCAGATGCCACAAGGAAACTACTTCCAATTAGTTCTGCTTTGTGTTATACCTACTGATGAAAAATAAAAACAAATTCATTCTGTCAACAGCTCTATCTATAGCATAATCCTTAAATGAACTCATCCGTCAAACTGGTCTCCTCTGGCAAAACACATTACAACCCCTGTTTCTCAGCTGTGTGAATCAATCATCTGTTTCCCAAACCCATTGGTCAGCATCTTAGGAACCCAATGTATTTTTATTGCGCTAAACAAGCCAGTTGCAGGGCACCAACTTCACCACACCACCGATGTACAAAGCGTCCATCTGTTAGCAAACTTGGCGATTTCGGGGGAGCTATTCCCCTGCCAAGGTTACAGGGTGATGCGCCTGACCTGGAATGAAAGCAAACCTCAGCCGTCCTGCCCCGGCAGTGCGGGTCGGATGTGCTGCTGCTCACGGCTGGGCAAAGCGAGAGAGCACCGAAGAACAAACTGGATTTCTTTCTAGGTGGACACTTCAGGTAGCAATGTTTGAAAGGGCACGGTTAGACACTTTAGAGGATAAAGATTTTAAGGCAAAGCTAATGGTTCACATTGAAGCGTAAGAAGTTGCAGCAAGAACCCCACCAAACAGCGTGCTTTTCTCACCACAAACATCACTGGCAGTTTTCAGTAGCACTTACAGTATTCCTCAGCGGGGTATGTTCCCTGTCCTCGCTGCAGGAGGTCCTTGATGAGCAGGTCCCTGCCCAGGGCTCTGAAGGCTGCTGCCACCCAAGAGCCCACCCTCCTTCAAGCAAAAGCATCCCACAAGAGGGAGACCTGCTCGTGTTCCCATGTTATCGATGGGAATACACAGGAACAGCCATATTCCATCCTGGATGTACAAAGGGATGTAGGTGCGGGGGTTTCGCAGCCTAACCCCCCATGCCAGGCTAGGAGGCAGTTTGCCATGCTGAGATGATACGTGCTGTGCTCTGCACGAGCCACATCAGGATGGAGTGGTCAGAGAAAAACTACAGTCACAGTCACCGAGGGCTGAAATGTACCCCAAAGAAGTCCTGTTTCCCACCGAGACTCACTCATGCTGTGAGCAGAGACGTGCAGTTGGTGCTTTGGGCTTCACTTTATCGGCTGGTAGAAAATCTTCTAAAAGTGTAATGCAAATCTGGGAGGTTCTTGCAGATATATTAGCTCAGGCAAAAAATAGCAGTGGTTTTACCTGAGGCCACTTCATAAAAGTTTATTACTTAGTTGTATTTTAACTGTTAAAATGACAACCGTTATGAATTTCACTGGGAATCCCTCAAAATAATCTTCAATACAGTTACCACAGCACAGACATTTAAGGAATTTTGAGCAAAGGAGACATGTCAAGGACACCCTGGTCTTACTGTCCTTGCAATGGTACCCACTGCTCTTGGTGTTACAAGAGCAGCAATATCACCCCAGTGGCATCATGGTTCAAGAGAAACTTCCATCATCTCCCATGGGTTTCAGTTACCTGGGATATTTGGGATGTTTTGCTTCTGGGCTTGAATTTTTGATGTTAGTCTTTACAAATAGCCAAACCTTCAGAAAGATCTGAGTAACATTTCCTTGAATCCAGGGGTGCACGCAGAGCAGTAGAGCACTCTCCCCACCAACAAGCAGATTTGTTGCTCAACTTGACCAGCTTGGATCAACAGGAAAAGTGCACAGACCTCTGAAAACACTGCGGGAAGACGACCAAGTTATGAGGCCTGACAAAAAAGAACATGAATGTTTTAGGCACGTTTTTAACATTACCAGTGTTTACTGAAAAGATGGGCTGTCAGCAGTTGGGAGAAAATCAAGACACCTCCACAGTGTGGCAACCTACCTCTTCCAGGATGAAGACTGGCCATGGCCAAACTCAAGGGAACTGTGTGCCCACTTTGGCAGGTATTAAGTCTCTGCTGCCATTCAGGTGGCCCACTGATGCATACAGATATCAATAAATTTCCTTGCAGAGGCAAAGGCAACAGGATTCATCACCTGATGCGGATTTTTGAGAGCTCTGACATGTTCTGCCCAGGGCTTCCAGACCTGGCTGATCTTGGTGCTGGGCCTGGGAGCCAGAGGAGGAGGAAAGGAGGAGTTCATCTGAGCTGAAACGAAAGCCAGCCTTCCCCGAGGACCAAAGCCATGGCTCCTGGACACTCACATACAGGAGACCTTGGGGCAGGCAGGTACAGGGACTGCGTTCACATGGGGATGGATGTGGAATGCCGTCAGTGTAACGTCTCCAGCACCAACATCTTTGAGAGAAATGAAAAGTTGCCAGCAGGACTGGCTGACAGACAAAGCAAACAAGACATATCACTGGAGAGTCAAATAATCCCGGTGCAGTGCACAAAGTCAAGTGGCACTGTGAAATCCGCCCACGGAAAGCCATTTGGTGTTCATCCTCCCTAAACCCAAACATAGCCACCCCAAATCCCCAGGCATCACTAAGAGGAAGCAGCCTCAGCAGCCTCCGTCAGAAAGGCCACACAGACACGGAGACACGGACACAGCCCTGCAAGCAGCGGGAGGGATGCACCTAACTCTGCCCAGAGCTCGCTCCCTTCTTCGTTGAAGGACCTGCTGCAATCCCCTGCCCCGTATCACAGGCTGAGGCCACCCACCCCTCTTGCCTTCACTGGCTCATCATTCAGAAGCACGTCTTTAAATGAAGCTGAAAGAGCCGCTGTGGCATCGCCAAATCCAAGCATTCAAACCCATGCGTCAGCCCCACACCCTGCTCACGAGTTGGCGTTGAACGCCACGAGGGTTTTCACAACGATGCACTGAGCGCTGCTTTGCCTCACTTCTGTGTGTCCAAGGTCTGCTCTACAGTCACAAGGAGCAGAAGAATTTTTCTGTTCAAAGACGTCTACCGGCACGAGCTTAGAGCCTGAAGCTTCTGCCGAATATCAGGTCTTGCTAATTCACACCGTGCCACCAATGAAGTATCGAGTGGATATTTGAATTTGGACGGAGATAACAATCTGTTGCGTTCAAAGAAAGCTGAAAAACACCCTAGATGCCGGCAGCATTCTCAACAAGGAAAATCAGTTATTTAGGGGGGACAGACGCAAGAGCCCAGGTGTTTCCCCCTTCTCGGCTCCCAACACCCCAGCGGAGGGCTCAGGGCTCGGCGCGGCAGGACGCGGGGGCACGGCGCTGCAGACCCCCCGGGGAGCTGCCCCAAGCTTGCGCCCTTCACATCACCGGCGCTGCCGCTCGCCCCCAGCGCTGCACCGAGCTCTAAATGTTCCCCCCAGCCCCACCGCATCCCTCGAGCCCCTGGCACCCCGGGGCGGGGAGCGGCCCCGGCCGCCACGGGGGCACCACCTGCTTCGCCCACCCCGAGCCCCAGGGGATCCCGGCCGGCTCTCCCAGAGGCACCGGCGGATTAGCAGCTCTATTTTTCAAGCTGCCCCTCTCCCACCCCCTCCAGCTTTCATTCAACTTGCAGGAATTTAAGGCAACTTGGCAGGGCGGGCAGGGTCTATATATAAACCCCGGTGGCCATTTCGTCAAGCAAAACGCGAGGAGCAAATGGCCTCTGTACCTGGAATGTGGTTTTGTGCAAGTGACAGGTCAGCAAAGCAGCTGACATCTTTCCTTGCAGCACAATGGGGATAGCAGGGATGCCATCAGCACTATTTTTTTCCTACCCTGCTGTGCACTAAAAAATTTATTCTAGGAACATCAGGGAGCAGGGAAGTAAAAATAGATATGCAGGTTCAGCAAATGGCTCTCTCCACTCCTTGCGCTTCAACCTTTTTTGCAGAGAACAGAAGCAAAAAGAGCTGCGCTGCTCTCTTGAACTCTGTGTTTGCTCGGCAGTTCCCGGTAACACCACCACTGCTTTCTGGGCTCATTTAAAAATGCTTCCAGCAACCTGGGCATTTCTGTGGTTCCGATTAAAACAGTCAGCATTAACCACACGGTAAAGAAACTTGGAAATAAGGGCGACTTTGCTCCAAGCCCTCTCGCCTGGGTGGGAGCAGCCTGCGGAGCCATCCCGCACACATGCAACGTGCACGTCTCAGGGGGCTGCAGTGGCCAACGTTGCCTGGTCCCCAGAGACGTGGCAGCGGCCGGATAACCTCAGCTTTAACGCTGGTGGAGTCATTTCATGAAGCGCCACGACGGCGCTGGGAGGCATCTCCTGCTCGTCCTGGCTCTGCGGGCGAGTCGCCTGGGGACAGACGAGCGTGTTTGCGGCCAAGTCAAAAGCTGTTGAGCGACAGGCTTTGACCTCGGGCTCTCCTCTGGTTTCCTTGTAGGCGGAGGATAAGGACGCGAGATGGGTCGCTGCAGCAGGACCATCTCCGGGGCGAGGGCAGAACAGGCAGCTGCACGCTGCCAAGCCTCGGGGCTGGTGTCCCCATCCCAGCCCTGCAGACCCCTGCACAGCAGGGCTGGTGCCATGTGCTTTCAAACACACCCCCACAGCTAATACCAGCCTGGGGCTGGGCCACGAGATGTCTCCAAGGAGCTGTTGTGGGGTTAGACGATGCCAGCTTGACTAAGCTGCAACATCTGGCGCGAGCATGCCCGGTGTCCCCCAGGCGCCCAGCGAGGAGCGGCGCGGAGCTCTGCACCACGCTCCCACCAAGCACAGCACCAGCCCTGCAGTAGGGCGCTCCGGTCCCCGTCCCCACAGCAAGGACACCCAGCACAGCACGGGGGGGTTGCTGTCCCCAGCTTCCCACCACGGAGGTCACTCCAGGACCAGCCTGGGCAAAGGGAGCCCCTTTGTACCCCTCCGGCCCCAGCTAAGTCCAGCTTGGCTTCAGCTGGCGCTCGGGCTTTGACTAATGTCTCCAAGCCACAGCAGCCCCCAGGCTGGGACACAAACATGCAGCTAGCCTCCTACTTGCCCCTCACCAGCCGGCGTTAAAAGCTCGAGGGTTGATGCACCGCTTTGGCTGATTTACGCTAGCAAGACCCCAGTGTGGGCAGCTTGTGGCCAGGGGTAGTGCAGGGCAGAAATTCCTGCTAAGAAATATAAGTTTGCAAACACATCCAAGTGATTTAAGGGCTGGACGCTGAAGATTCAGCCTTCATTAAAGCCCTTGGCATTTAGGCTCCTAACCACCTCCCAGCAGCAGGACAATGCCAGAACAGGGCACCGACCATGAAGCAAAGGCCTGTGGTCAGACCACTGCATCCTGCCCCCGAGCTGGGCAGCGTGGGACATCAGGGAGCTTTCAGCTTCTCCGAGTCCCCAGCAAAACCTCACCTGCATGCAGAGGCAACGTCCGTGGGGCTCTGCTTTTTCAGACCTTCCCAGTTAAGCGAGTTCCCTCTGCAATGCAAGAAGTGACTTCAGCGCTCAGCTTCTCAAGAGCTCGTTTAACAGCGTGCTGTGGGGATTAGGGGGACGACAAGGAATTTTAATAGAAGGGAAATTAAGCACTTTATAACTCACTTCCAAGTTGATTTATACAGCCAAGGCTGCTCTGTTACTCTTTCACAGAGGAAAGATCCCTAAAGCAAACGGCTTCAAAGGAGCGATCCAACTCTCCTTGAAGGCAGGAGAGGCAGACCCTGTGTGTCAAAGCAAGGGCTGAAACGTGCCCAGAATCCCCGGGCCCCAGAGATCTCCATTTGACAGATTGCTGCAGCATCCCCTGAATCTCAGGCGCCGGAGCCTCATGGGTGATGCTGAGCTATCAAAACACCAATTTAGGTGGAATCTCTTTACACCTAGCGCAACACTGCACTTAGGATTATGTCTTTAAAGACTTGTTTTTCTGGGCGCTACGGTTCATTTCAAGATGAGGATGGGACCTCCAAAGCCCTTATGTTGGCAGGGTGCAGGGAAGGGCTCCAGCCAAGCATTTCCCTGCTCTCAGCACGCGGGAGGGCGCGTGGCAGCCCCTCCGCTCACAGGGCAGNCCTGAGGCTTTGCATCCCTCAGGCAAATGTCATTCCTTGGCTTCCGACCCACCGAACTGAACAGTCAGATTAAGGAATGACAAGACAGACAACATCTACTAACAATTGGCAGCCAGGCTGAGACAACATCTCCCCACCATCATTCAAGTAATCTCCCCTTGGAAAAGGACCAGATGAGTGTTCCCACTGCTCAGATGGTTCCAGAAGAAATGACTTGTAAACAGCAGTGGAAACCATGCCAGGAAATACCAAAAGAAAAGAAAAAGCCCTTACTGTTTCAGCAATTATGGAGCTGGCTCCAGCAGCAATGCTCTGATGAGCATTGAACACAGCCACCTCTGTGCGGGCCCTGTCCCCGTCCCTGTCCCCGCCGCGATGGCCTCACACGAGGGGCCTGCTCTCCTCAGCAGTGCCGCCGCCCGGGCTGTTCGGACTCATCTCTGCCCCTGGCCCGTTCCGATGCCGGCGAAGGGCCGCACCACACAGCGGCCTGGGGCCGCGGCCATGTTTTGGTATAAAGTCCACATACCTTTGTTGAGGGGAATCTGCCCCGTGACCCCGTGCTGCAACACGTGCACAGCATCAAAATGGCAGGAAAGGCCACAATCGCCCCCGGAGCCTAGGCAGAGAAAGGCACTAGGGAAGTGCTGCAGCTCGGATGCTTTCTGGCAGCCTCAGCTCTCCCTGTTTGAGCAAAGCGGCCTCCAGAGAGATCAGCAACCCTCGCCCACCACATGGGGCTTCCCCTATAGCTCTCCATACCTCTGAGCTCCAAGCCTGAAGGACTCGGTCAGCACTCACTCAGGGAGCCATAGCAGGGATTCCCCTGCCCCCCTACCTAAAATTCGGGGGTGAGGAGCCCCCCAGACAGGCTCCTGGGACCACACAAGGACTGGCAATTAATGGGTACCAGGAGGAAGGCCAGGCCGGAGTTCTTTCAGAAGGCAGCCTCCCCGCCACCAGGACAGGGCTCAAGAGGGACACTCCGCACAGCTGCTGCCCGGGCTGCCTCTTGGCACTCACCGACACGAGTCCGCACAGCCGGCTCTGTCTCACGGGTCGGGCTTTTCAAATTTCAGGTCTGAAGGATCAAATAACAATTTATGTGTTTGGAGGAAGTGAGGTGAGCTGCAGACAATAAAAAGCATGGATTCAGTCATTTCTCCCTTTAAAAGGGATGGAAGCTGTTCATCAAAATCCCAAAGCAAAAATCTTACTACACGTCCCGTGAGCTATCCCCAGAGCCAGACCTGTAAGAAGCTGTAAAATACACAGGCTACTTAAACCCTTGCTACAGGGAGATCTGCAGCCTTGAGCTGCACAAACCCAGCTGGGGAAACACTGCATTAAAAAGCCCTGCTTCCAGACCAATGTGCAAAATGAAACAACAGAGCAGAACTTGAGGAAGTGGGAGTAGGGCCCGAGGTTTTCCTGGTCCTCAGCTCCATGTTCTGTGCTGTAATAACCACGTCCCAGGTCCTTTCTTGGTCCCCGCATGTAAATCCTGTTATCACACAGAGCTACCCGGGGGGACTGGCAGCACTCCCCACGCTCCTGGAAGGAGCGGCCTCCAGCAACCACCAGCTTCCAAACTTCTCAGCTATCCTCCGGCCAGACCCGAGATTTCCTACGGGACAAAATGGAGCAATAATTGCCACCCCGGTCTCCAGAAAGGTAGTTAGGCAACCCGGGCTGATTAGCCACTGCACCAGCCTCCTGCTCATCGTATAAATCTAGTGCCTTTGATTACATCATGCCAGAAAACTGAAATGTAAGTCAGATGGTTAAGGCATTAATGGCTGCACTGCAAAGACTCAACAATGCAAACCTTCCCAAAATGAACTGTCTTGACCTTCGCTGCGCTGACAATAAAAGTGTGACATCATGTGCAAACGAGCTTTAAATTTAAACCAGGTGCAGCGAGCTGCCTGGCGTCTTAGGGCTGCTGTGTAAACCACTAACATGCGAGCAGCTATGCTGGAGGCAAGAGAAATGCCAAGCCCAGACAAGACCCTCTCAGCAGCAGGAACAGGTATGAGCAGCTGTTGTGGTGCAGGACAACATCCTGCATTGCACTTGAAAAAGGCAGCTTTGGGGCTATTTGGTACCAATTCTAGTTGGGACAAACATTATTAAGTAAACACAAATTTGCCGATACTCATTTCTGTGCGATGAGCACACTTGCATTCATACAGCTCTGGAATCAAGCCAGTAGTACAATAACGAGGTTTGTCCATTTTCCTCTCCTATTCAGCTGCGGCTGTTCGCATCTCTCCTGCTGGTTCTCGTTTCACAGAGAGCAGCGAATCAGTGCAGAAGAGGCAGGTTTGCTGTGGATGAAACCAATACCTGTGAGGAAGTCTGCTGCAACTCTGCATCCTTTACATTTGGGAGAGCATAGCTCAAAGAGTAAAATCAAACTCTGATGAGAGCTGACAGGTCCTGGAGGAGCAATTAGCAGCAGCCTCCTGGAGGACATCTCACATTCATTTAAAGCCAGGTGCTGCAAGACATTGGTGCTCAGTCCAGAGCAGGGATCACACAAGACTACACAGAAGAAGGAGAACACACCAAACCAGGCACTGCTGGAATGATTTCTAAGAGTGATACCCTTCCCTGGCTAGAGAAATGCTACAACCGGAGCTGGGGCTAACAGCAACGCTACCATGCTGCAGGAACCAACAGCAGAGAACCCAACGCCAGGTTTGCTTCACAAAGCAGGCACGCCACGCGCAAGGCACCGGGAAGCAAAGATGACAAGCAAATGAGTTATGCAAATACTGTTCCACTGTTCTTTATTTTCTGGCTTTTTTTTTTTTTTTTTGGAACATGCCCTAGCTGTTCCACAGGGAATTTGAGGGAGGGAGAATTTAAAATAGGAAACATGTTGTACAACACACAGGCCAGACATTAGCTAGGCATTTTTTACATAAAGATGATTTTTATTTTTATTTAAACAGAATTTCAACTCCACATTAAGCACAATTGAGCGAGCACTACTGAAACACAAATACAAAAAAACATCACCACAAACTGTAGAAATTAGGCAGCTCTTTTTTAATACTGAAAATTGTCTGCCACTGGCAGTCATTAGGAAGTAGATGTGTCCCAAGGTTTCTCAGTATGCAGAACAATTATAATGAACGCTTTCAACATTGAAGCCAACTGTAAAGCAACAATTTGGGGTTAAGTGTTAAATCTAATTAGGAAAGGAGTTCTACAGCAATCAATGTTACTTTAGCTCCTGGACTGATCTAAAGTTGGATCTTTAATTAGAGAGCATTAGGATGCCCACTATAGAGGTAACATTAATCTTCATCTCCGCAGGGACATTTGGAAACAACTTGATTATCTGCAAACATTTGCAGTGATGTACTGGTAAAATGTCCATCTCCTTCTATTGCTTATACAAATATCAATGTAAACCAAATAAAGATCCCAGGCTGCTGAATTAACAGGATTCAGAATTTTGAACCTCACTTTGGCTCGGTAAGAACTTGGGAGATGGTTCGCGGGAGAGTTACACTCTGCACTGATGGTGAAACGATTGTTTCTATCCAGAACAGGCACAATTCTGTCCTCACGGATCATATATAATGCTGAATGTGCATTAGCTGATGCCAATGAAAATGGTTCATATTCTTTACAAATAATCCTAAAAATTATTTTTTAGGAATTTATTTTAAATGAGACTGGCCATATTGGGTCAGGCAAAAAGTCCACACAGGTCCATAACCCTGCTCTACATCCACCAAAAGGAGATGCCTATGGAGGTACTCGCAGCCTCCATGGACTACAGCTTTTTGGAGCATTGACTTCCAGATCCATACCAAAATGATTATTTGTGCAACACCAGAAATACAGTAACAAAGTACAAACGTACATCCTCTCTCATGGAAACAACGTGTTTACAAGCTGGGTAGGATTTAACATTTGCCTAAGCAGCTCAATCACAGAGATCCTATTGGACCATCACGTTTTCATCCTCATTAGGAGGATTGCAGAGGCAGGAAATACGGCACCTTGAGCACACTACATGTGACATAAACGATTTAAGAACTCCAAAACAGCACAGGCTTCCCCCATTGCAAAGTTAATACGTCTCCATGTTCCAAAAAGACAAATTCTTACAAGGACAGACATGACGGGCCAAAAGGCCCATCAAAGAGGTCTGCCTGCAACCAGCGCTGACCTTTGACAGTGACCAGCTGTGGACACCTAGTGAAAACCAAAACTGCAGGGCATGAATAAAGGCATACCTTTCACCCATGCTGCACTCCTCATCATGATCATGTGGGCTGTTAACTAACAGCACGTTCCTGCCCAGTGCTGTAGAGCTGGCATTAATGCAAAACTGAAATGAGGAAGGTGAAAGAAGGGAGAGAGTAGGACAGTTTCAGTGTCTCAATTTTCACTATATAGGGACTTGAGAGAATTTGAAACAAACTTACTGCAATGAAAATCAGCATTAAGATGCAAACTGCTTAGAAATATGGGAGTAAAACACAAGCATTTGCCACAATACAAAGACAGGTTAAGAGCACACTTGTTTTGCAGTACTCATTTCTGTAATGCTGTTTATGCACCCAGCTTACCACAGTCCATCTGAAATTTGAGCAGCCTTTAAATGGGCAAGGTATAGAAACAGGAGAATAAGCAAAAACAAATCAAAGGCTACCAATTAATTTCATCTCTTACATTGTTCTTCTTGTTCAGCTGGGGAAAGGCAACCTTGCCAAGTGAGTTCAGAAATGCTGCCAGTCCCTTCCAGACAAGTCTTCAGAAAATAAAATGGTAACTATAGATAATAAAGCAAAACCACTGAAATTTATAAATCTGGAAATATAGCCAAAAAAATCTGTACACAAGAGAAAAATATATTTAGCAGCACATGAGTCAGCAAAAAGCTCAAGAGTGGAGGTACATTTAGCTCAAAAAAACTCATGCTTGTGTACAACTGCAGTGAAACGCTTACACAGACATAATGAACAGAACAGTCTGTGGGAGATTCAAAGGATAAAAATAGTGTCCTTACTCTGTTTTTTCATTGTGGAAAATCCTTGCACCTTTTTCTAACTTTGGAAAAGGAAGTCCTTTCTCTTGCTGCACCTCTCCCCACATTTTAAGTTATGTATCATACAAGCTTCTTAGAAGTAGCAGTATTTCTAACTCTTTTTCAAGTGGAAGACAACATGCATTCTGCAAACGAATGTGCTTCAATCCTTTCTGTACCGCAGCCAAAATGTAATAATAGAGCTCCAGCAGAGGTGCAAATTGCTTCCCTTCATCCTCACGGTATATTAACTCCACACACTGGTATTCATCATTTGGAAGCCTACCTACCAGGACAGTTAGTTAATAGCCAGGCTCGTGTACTCATGGATCAAAAACAATCAGGTAGTTATTTCCATACCATTAGATGGATCAACTGTAAAACTGACACCTTAGTTCAGGTATTTTCTGAGTTCCATTTTCTAATATGATGCACAGAAACCCAGCTGTCTGTGCACAAGCGCAGGACTAAAGTGCAGGACAAGACTCAGCTTTTTCAGAGGGAAAAAGAAAGAGCAAAAGCTTAGCAAAACTTTGCCAACTTTCTGCACCTTCACAGATGATGTAAATCTTCCTTGCTAAGTCTTGTTGTTTAGAGTTTAAAATAAAGTGACTGCGATGATGCCTTGCAGCTACTACTCAGTAGTAAGCTACAAGAGCATATGATAGATGAGAAACAATTTCCATAAAACCTCCCAATTCTAAGAAATATTTCTCCAAATTTCTAGTGTCTGAAAAAAGATATCTACAGTTCATTGACATGAATGTAAGGTCTCCTGTTTTCCTAAAAAGTTTTGGTTTGTTCAGAAAATAATTTCCTGGTCTACAGCTATCATTGATTTCTCAAGGTACCCCTTAATAAAGTAGGTATTTAGCTTTTTATACTACTGCCAGAGGTACCCTGCATGGCTGAGTCCCTACAGTATAACACAGCCTGCGAAACAGCTATTAGAGGGTAGCCACAGACAGTAAGGTGGCTACACCTGGTTATCAAGAGTTGAAAAAGAAGGGAGAACTGCAAGAACAAAGGCAAGATGCAGAGCCTCAATCCCTAACACTCTCGCAATGCTGAGAAACTGTCCGATTGACCCCTTGATCACAAGAGGCCAGAGACCTCTCAAGTTAGAGGCATCCTCTGCATGCACAGCTTGCTTCAGCAGGTCAAGTGTGAGGTTTGTGAGAAAAATATTCTGATCTAATGGCTGCTGCTGCTCAAAAAGGCAGTCCCACTCCCTCCACCTGCTTGCTTTTCTTGTCCCGTAACTGAGCTCACTCGGTCCTTTTTTTTGGCAGGTAACTTGTCACATCTCAGGGTCACACTGGTTTTCTGATAGTTAAACACACTGAGCAGGAGCCACCACCAGTGCCAGTCCCAGTGAAGTAGTTGGGAACTTCTGGCCAAGAGTGGACATACTGTTTCTGGTAGCGACAAACTATTAGATGGCTCACCTTGCATCATGAAACTCCTTCTAGAAACTTTGTGATAAAGGTAATTGCAATCTTTTCCAGAGTATAGTGTACCAATTCCTACACAATGGGGATCCGAACAAAATTTCTGAGTTAGTGCCCATGCCTCACCACTGAAGTCTATTTCTGTATTAAACTCATAAGTAGATTATTCCCCAGGCACAAAGAATTCCTGAAGCAGTACCAAGCTGCACACCAACACCACCTGGGTGCCTTCAGGCCATCTATCAAAAGTGAAAAACATCTTACAGATCCCGAGTTGAGTGATCTGTTTGCACTGGAGCTTAAATAGCACAGACCCGCTGCTAAGAAGTTAGAAATGCCAGTTTCTGGGGCATCTTCCCTATCTCAAATGATAAAACACGCCAACATATTAACAGAATTGTTTCAACAGGATTTTCTAGCTAGAGAAAGGTGCACTAACTGTGCACCTTAGGGACAGAAAAAATTATATAAATGTCACTTACTAGCTGCTTTCATATTACATAGACAATTCACTTTGCTGTTTTATTTGTGTCTTATTCCAATTCTCAGATGTAAAAGTGCTAATCTAAATTAAAAGAAATATTGCATCTGGAAATAATGAAGAACTTTCCCATTCTCTAATCTTGCCATTTGGGTCTGAGGTCTAGTTTCTTAACTTTACACAAGCCACTTCTGTGGAGGCTTGAATTCCTTAGGGCATAAAGTCTCTGAAGAGATTAGGCTATTTTAAAGACATCAGATTCCATCTGATAGTAACAAATTTAAGAAAGTTTACCATAATATTAGTAGAATGAAAGCAGTGGCAGATATGAGGAACTTTTGTGGTGGGCACCCAATTCCGTATATAACAGAGTCCAGCTGGTCTTGAAAATTGCATTCACATTTCATTTAGGCCAAAAAAGAATTAGAAAAGAGTACATGAAAGTTTAGAGATCTGGGGTAAAATTAAGGTTCCGTAAACGTAAAATTTCCTTTGTCTTCGCCTTTCAAGTGAAGACAAGAATTTTACCTTTCAAGCCCAAACCTTCTCTGACACACATCAGTACATGAAATTTAGATATGCTCTATTTCAAATATGAAACACTAGTAGAAATGGGAGTAAGGGAGAAAAAGAAAAGTCTTCCACTGGCAGAAATACTGAGGTAAATCGAATAATATTCAAAAGCAGACACTAACTGAAAGATGTTTATTGTTAAGTGCAAAATGGAAACACTTCCTAATGCTACTAAAACCTATTATGCTAGATGGGCAAAAACTTCTAATTTAAAAATTACTTCAATATGATTCAAGTACACAGAGGTATAAAACTGTATTTAAGAAAACAATTATCATGATATGCCCATTAAACTGGGCTAAGGCAGCTGGTTTCTGAATCCATATTGGGATAAATTAGGGTAAACATTAGGAATCAGGAAGTTCTTAATATGAACTGCCTGAAGTTTTGGAAATTATTCAAGCAACAGGAGTCTTTCACTGTTAGGATAATGTGTGGCATGCACATCATGATTGATATAAAATCTGTCCATATCATTCAAAGTTATTTCAAGGTTCTGCTTTTGTTCACCATGTGCACTAAACTGTTTTTGCATTGCAGGAGTTCTCAAGAAATCTTTTTACCTGTCACAATTACATCATTAAAAACAAATATTTCAGAATGGCAAAGACTTATTGTGCAATAACTGAAGAGTGTGCCTCAAGATTAAAGAAGGAACATCACTAACGGAGTAAAAAAGACAGTTATTTCTTTGACAGACAGTTCTTGTCAGTGTTTTCTTTAGGATGTTCAGCATTCATTTCAGTAGTTTTGACATTATTTCTGGTTCTTGCTGTCCTCCTGAAGCCCACTTCATACAGTAACAATATGTTGTCACTGATTGATCCAATTGAAAATTATTAGAATTAAACTGAGAAGACCAACACAAATACCAAAAATAACCAATGCACATGCCTGTGAAGAAAGAAAAACAAAAATTAATGTTTTACTGAAGAAAGCATTTTAGATTTCTAAAGCTTATGACTGACGATGAATAAACCTGTAAGAACAGGTTTAAACAGTGTCTTTTCAAATAATCTTTTATGTTGCAAATTATTCAGTCTTCAAATACAAGGTGTCTGCTTAGGGAGCAATTAGACTAAGTCTGCCATGGAATAGTTTCACTGGAAACTCTCAAAACAGTTTGCTCACAGTATCAGTCTGAAAACTGCACACATGGACCTGCTTGCAAAAATGATAATTAGCCCTTTACAACTCTGAATGAATTAAGAAACTGAATTTGTATTTTACTCAAAATATATTTCAAATTACGATGGATTCTTTACATTTCTGAACAGCACGGTTATAATAAGGAAACCACAGTTCAAGATACAGTAGATTGTGAATTTCTAACAAGTCCCAAAATTTACTGGAACTAATCAAGACTTTAAATGGTCAGAAGACCATCATCACTAGATTTTCTTTCAGGTTCCCTATTTTATCGCCACAAGCGTAGCCCTATGAATCATAGGAATGGCAGATAGTCTAAGTATAAGCAGTTTTTCAGCATTTTAGAGTGTCATAAAGTTGTTCTGCTGAGCAGTGGTTAAGAAGAAGAGAAGCACAGTTACAGTGCAAAAAGCAGGCTGCTGCACAAATTCCAACTAGAGCCTAACGTACCGTGCCAAAAGAGAAACCATAAAGAAAAAAAAACCACCATGTTTTTGAGAAGGCTTACATAGAAAACAAGCATAAACACTGTTTCACTTTAATGCAGTTTGGCTTTGTCCCAGCTGCCCAAACAACATCAGAGTAATGCGTAAAAAACCAGGAGAAACTGGATTAAAAGTTGACATCTGAAAACTATAGGGAAAAGCATATATTCAGATCAACAGTCCAGCATACAGACATACTGCTAGTCTAAGAGGTC
The DNA here is from genome assembly GCA_013399115.1 of Anseranas semipalmata. NCBI lineage: Eukaryota > Metazoa > Chordata > Aves > Anseriformes > Anseranatidae > Anseranas > Anseranas semipalmata. Next base: position 470,862 of record VXAA01006385.1, read on the forward strand.
TTGTAAAAAAGGAGTTTCAGAAACAGCAGAACTAACATGAACGATAAAAGAAAATGCTCACAGATTTTGTGAACTGTAATGAAAACGGGAACTATGCCCCTTGGATTACGTGCTCTACAGTACATTAAGATGCATCTAAAATAAGCCTCTTTAAATATAATTAGCACACGTGGAATAAAAGCATACCCCAAGTTTCTGTGGTGATAAGAAGTCCTCTCTGCTAAGTTTAAGATAAAATAGTCCAGGATATACAAAAAGCAAGCATGTTGATGTGGTTGAACCTTTAAAAAACAGAAAGTAAGATTTTAGTTAGGGCAAGATTGAAATATACTAGCTCAGCATAATACTGAATTTCTTGAAGAAAAGTAATAATCAAAAAAAAAAAAAAAAAACAACCACAACAACTTACCAACTACTCCAAACACATTTTTAATGTCTGGCACGTACATTGCAAACAAAACAACAATTGTATTCAGGGTTAAAGTGACAAGGATATGGCAAATCCATGACACGGGAAGATGAGAGAAAAATACCATCAATACAGCTTTCCTTGCCTGCATAAAAGGAAAAGAAACATTGCATGGGTAAATAAATGCATATATTTTAATCTTATTTCAATTTCATAAACAAGAATTGTATCATTCCAGATGTGAAAGAACATTTTAAATCAAAAAGCAAAAATAATTTAGTAATAGTTAAGTTTTGTCTTTCTGTAGTATGGAGTTAACTTAAGTATTAAAGCAGCATTTATCCTCTGGCCCTTAGTCTTAAAAAACAATTCCTTCTCTGCATGAACAATAAAAAGTTTGGGGGATAATGCTTTGTGTCTCTTTGAGCATGCTTGTTAGGAAATAACACTGTGTTGCCAACTGGTATGTAATCTATATACTACTTATATATACACATAATTTTGACTGATTTTTTTTTTTTTGGTCATAACTGAATGAATTCTCTCAAACCTACCATGGTATTGATAAGCTAAAGTAGTTTCGTTTTTTTTTTCCCTGTACTGAAATAGGTCAATATGTGTTTTCAATTTACAATGAAATTGAGTTTTCAAGTGTAAGTGTATTTGTGTGTGTGTGCGTGCATGTAGAAAGGAAAATCCAAGTCAGCAAAACTCAATTTAAGAGAAAAAAATCAAACTAAATAAACTTTAGAAGTTCTGAATTCTCTAAATTAAAAACAATGCTGTGGGCTAGTTTTAATCTGAAATCTGTCTCAAGAGCACAAATTAGCTTAGTGGTTAGTTGTTATTTTGGAGCTCTCATGGAACATATGCAAATACGTGGTCTTTGATCAATCCCTTGACAAGTGAATAAGATACACAAGACTCGATGTGACTCAAATATTGCAGTCTGCAAAGCATTAGTGTTACCATTGCTTATGCCAGCTTAAAAATGTTTAGGAGTACTTACTGGGAAGTGGATTAGAGGGACTGTCAAAAGCACAGCAAACAGTATGGCTAATTTAACAGTCAGGATGACAGTATCATGTGGCAGGTACCTGTTGTAACCTTGCAGCAATTCAGAGTCCACTTTGTCTGAAAACCAGAAAAATGAATTGCTTTCTTAATCGCCTGATATCTAACAATGAAATAATTAGCAATGCATATTAAGCTTACATTCAAATTGATCATTTTGCTTGTGACTAATGCAGAGTGGGAGGGGGTGCGCGTAAGCATCACTGATACACCAACTCTAACTGATATGTAACCTAGAGAAAACTAATTAAAACCTTCAAAAGGCAAGGCCCCATAGAGCCTCTGATGAATCCAAAGCCATCCAAGAGAAGATATGAATATAGAGGAGGAAGGATTAAAAAGAAAGATATTCCAAACTTGTAGATACACGTTCTGAAACTTTCAATCCACTCACTATTAAGGCAATGTTTAATCTTACCTGAATTTTACCTATTAGCTAGGCTTAAAATAAAAGACAAGTTTTAGTGGCTTAGAAAAGTCTAGAAAACTCCTGAAAACATCTCACAAAGAACTAAAGAAAACATACAGATATTAGTATCTACAAGTCTTTTTTTTTTTTTTTCCTCTATAGGAGTATTTTAAACAGATAACAAGAAGCACCATTCGCAAATTAAAATGTGGGTTTAGTGAAAGTCTGGACTACCAGATAATACTGACACTTGACAAAGGGCCTGAAATTTAAGGCAGGGCTTCATTTCAGTAATAAACAAAGAAAATGCATCTGGACTGCTTAAGTTTTCTATCACAATTCTTTCAATCCTAACATGTCAGCAATACTGTAACCTGCAGATTTACTTTTCTAGGCTCCAAATACCTGCATGTAGGCTGCTAGAGTTCAGTTTGGAGACTTGTCTCTGTTAGGATCTGGTTTGGTACAGATGCTGTACAAACCTGTTGACAAATACAGTTTGAGGAGTAAAAATCTTCATTAGTGTGAAACATAAATTGTATTATTTTTGCTGTCTGCTGTCTTGCTGAATAAAGAAAGAGGATACGTGAAATGAAGCCAAGTATACAGTACTGTAAAACTCGTTCTGTGTGTATGAAACAGTCAACACCAGATTCTCTTTGTTCAACTAGAAACCAGAAACAAATTCATTTTGCTAAATTGGCTGAAATGCATTTTCCTTTATTTTATTTTTTTCCAGAAACATTAAGTGATTTGCAAGGTAAAGTTTCATGATTTGAAAGGAAAGCTGCGATTTAATTTAAAGGAAGAAATGTTCAAAACTGTGATAGGGTATGTGTTTTTATTATCTACTGGCTATATGTATTGGTGTACTGCTGGATGACAGAGAAGGACAATTAGAATCAGTTATACTTCTAAAAGGTATTTCTTACAAAAAAATACATACATATACGCATATACATATACGCATATACATATACGCATATACATATACGCATGTTGACACTTGAAATTGATTTTCCTCCATGCCAAATGGAGACAAGTGCAAAACAATGACACCTAAAGGCTGTCAGTTTGGTTTCTTATAGCACTCAGAGAACAACAGAGGACTGCGCTGGTAACACAACCAACCACACCAAACACTTTCATATCACAGCTCTACTTTCTTCAGAGTGCGAATCTTGTGTGCTCTCCATCACGTGCACATTTAGCTTCACAAAACCCAGTCTCCTGTGGAGTTACTCCAGTATCGCATACCATGCGTACACCTTCACCACAAGAGTTACTTCATACTAGTCAAGACAGAAGCGGGGCAGTGATGAATCAGCACCCGCATCCTTCAACTTTGTCTTTGACATTTGCCCTTTTAACCTGAAAAGCTTCACTACTACTAAGCTGACAGCAAGTCAGAGTCCAGAAAGTGGTCTGCTCCTCTGACTATGTATGCTTTTTTGGACTTCAGAATGGACCAAATTTTCACCGAAGTCCAGTTGCTGTATGCAGTTTCAAATACACAGAAAACAGTACAAAACTTCTGAACCACAGAAAGATGAAATATGTCTCATTTCAAAGATGGAACTTTTGTTTGTTTGTTTGTTTTCAATTTAAAATAAAATGTTTTACATTTTCTTGGACTGGTGTTTTAGGAACAGAGAACAGATTCTCTGTATTTAAAGAAGTTAATTAAACAAGACAACCAAAAAGTTAAAAAAGGAGCAGAAGCTTGCAAGGGAAAAAACTAATCCCTTACAGACATTCATTGTTGGTTCTGGTGTTTTAGGCTCTTGAGTCTAAGACTTACTAAAAGAAATCAGGCTTGCAGAAAACTGGAAATATTCACAGTGAAACAGACTAAAGGGCCTTGCCCCCAAAGGAATCATGACAGCGAAGGTAACACTAACTGACAGGGGACTGGAGCATCTCTCATAGGTGAGGCTGAGAGAGCTGGGCCTGTTTAGCTTGGAGAAGAGAAGACTGAGGGGGGATCTTATCAATGTGTACAAATATCTGAGGGGAGGATGTCGAGAGGATGGAGCCAGTCTCTTTTCAGTGGTGCCCAGCGACAGGACGAGAGGCAACGGGCACAAACTGAAGCACAGGAAGTTCCGGCTGAGTATGAGGGGGCATTTCTTTACTGTGAGGGTGACAGAGCACTGGCACAGGTTGCCC
>VXAA01006385.1:475021-495074 GCA_013399115.1 Anseranas semipalmata
TTTTTTACTTCTTGTTGAGATCTCATTTGGAGACAGATGGTTATCCTGCACTGACTGCTGAATCTCTCAGAGTGGCACTTAAAGTTGTATTTTCCTACATATCACATGGTAGGAGATGGTTAGGAAACAGTAATAGTGGCCTATACACTATTAGGGGTTTCAAGACTCCACATGTAATTTTTCAAAGGATTTTGAGTGTCAAGGGAACATTTTCAGACTGATATGGTCAGACGTACACTAACACTTGGAAAACAAGGTGCAAAATTTCCTAGGAATTTGGAATTATTAGCTGCCAAAAGCCAACATTCTTGCTGCTTTGTCAAGCACTATCCCAAACCCATGATCAAGAAATGTAAAACACTCTGAAAAGGAGAGGCAAATCCTAATTGGAATACTTTAGTATTACTGTCCTACTGTCCTTACAAGAATTTTTATTCATTCTAATCCAGACAGGTTAGCATGTGATCATTCCATATAAAGGGTGAGTCTTCAGAAGACATTAGAAGAATCCACATAGATGGCTGTGATGCATTTACATGATGTCATTTGTATAATACTACTGCAGAAGACAGATCACTAAGTAGAGGCAATGCATTTTGAAAATGCGTGCTACGTAAGCAAAACATACCATAACAAATTTAAAGCAGGATGCTTAGAGACAAATGACATTTCCTAGAAATGGCACTACTGTGACATTATATGACAATACTGAAAACACTGTCAAACTACTAACCATTCAGAAGATGACAGAACAGCTGCTAGCTCTGTTATATAAGACTGCTCAAATTGCTTTATGAAATAGACACTCACCTACTTCTGCCAAGATTACGATGGACCTTTAAAAAAAGCCACTATGTAGGGTAAGAGTTCTGAAGTCTGAGTATTTGCAAAATGCAAGAATAGCAGTCACCTCTGTTTAAACTCAACTAAAAAACTGCACCCAAAAGTATACAAGAATCCAAAAGCAGGGTTATTAAATTGGTACTCAAGTACATTGTCATGTAAGCTCTGTAGCAAATGGAACTGAAAGACATCCATAGAATTTGGTAGGAACAGTTTCATACCTCACTTTTCTGTTTGGTAAATAAAAAGATATATTTACTTCATCTAGTACTATATCAGCAACATCTCTAACTGTGTTTCTTGGTTCAGAATGTGTATCAAACAGATACCACCTCTGGCTCAGGAACTGCATGCAACACAATTTATTGAAGATGAGAAGCATGTGCTAGGAAGACCAACTCAAATCTTACACTTAAATTTTTAAATTATTCCCTAGCCTTTTGTCACTGCCCTCCACTGAAGTCAAGCCACAAAATTAGATGGACCCTTCATCTGATTCAGCCCTTTTAATTTTATTATGTTCTGTGACAATTTTTTCTGGAGTCCTCTGGGTTGTCTTTACCTTGAGCATAAAAAAAAAGGTATGAAGAAGACACTTTGTGCAAGTGACTTCCTTTAAAACAAAGCTTTCTGTTATTTTAGGAAAGGAACTAAACTTCCAGCAGATTTTGAGTGAAATAGCTAGTGTTAGTTCTGATAAATTCGTAAAAAAACAGAAACAAAACAAGGAAGCAATACATGCTTTGTACCCAAGCTGTATCAGACAAACATGACTGCAAACCTTCACGTCTCCCTGACATTAGGGTTGCTTGCCGCAGGTCACATTCCTTACATAAAAGGCAACAGCCTCAGCATTACTTAGAGACTACAAAAGAGGTGGGGATATCACAGGGTTAATAGGCGTGCTGAACTTTGATAGAAGATACAGCCTTAGAACGGAGGTTTCAAACTTGCTGGACCAGCAGATTATACCATCAGATCTCAAAATTAGTCTCTCGCAGACCATGATTTTCACTTACACGCTGAGAAGTCAACGAGACTGTAATACTTTGCAGTATCAGGCATATCTTTAAGTCTTCACAGGACCAAGATTTCTGAGGATTCAAGTGTATCAATGCATAAACAAGCCTGATGTACCCCAGACAATGCATGTATCATTTATTATTAGCTTGCATTCTAGAGAATACTTGAAGAACATACTTACCATAAAATGTCAGATACCCGAACAAAGCAGACATAAAGTAAATTAGGAAACTCAGGCCAATTCCTGTGATGGTTACATTCTGCATTCTACTTTTGGATGGACTAGAATGCAAAAAAAGAAAAAAAAAAAAGAAAAAGAAAAAAAAGAAAATGAGCGTTGTTTAATGTGGACCATTACACACCATGCAATTTATATTATTAAAAAACATAGCAGTTTGCCTTTCATAAGAAAGCATCCTCTTAATTTATGGCCACAGAGTATTTGCTGAAGTCTATGCTCTCAGTAACACTTGTTTTTTTAAAAGTATTTTTAATATCTTGTAATTAAAGTGCACTTTTCACGCAGATAACTAACACTGTCCCCATCTGGTAGGGAATTTAGACATGCCAGAGTGTTATATATTATATAAAATTTTATTTTTTTTAAATCAAATTTTTGATTTATACAGGATGATAAATATCTAGAGACTAGAATGGAATCTGGGCCAAAATCCACTGAATCTGGTGAAATGTAGATTCAGTTACAGCAATAAAAATTAACTAGTAAGTACCTTAGCAAATGACCTTTTTTTCTCCAGATAGCCAGGACAATGTACTGACATTGTTGATGGAACCATATTTGCTACTTTCTCTGCTGTAAGAGAGGAAAAGCCAGTACAGACTAGAACTGTACATCTCCCAAAAACATGAAGGCTACTGAGTTTGCATTGTTTGATGGCACTGACTTGAAAATAAAATATTCAGGATTAATTTAGGGAAAATATAGCAGAAACACTACCATTATATTTTAATATTGCATGTGTTTTCATACATTACCTCTGGAGCTCACAGTAAATTGGCAAGACTGAGGTATGGCAGAGAAAAGAGAAGGCCATAGTTGGTATTGCATAAGCGCTCTAAAATAGAAGAAAAACATCTTTTAGGTTGTTTGTAATTACAGATGGATGGAAAATTATCTGAATGAATTCAGAATTCAATGCAAGCCTTGGAAGACAGTGAAAATCTTTCCATATTAATGTTTCAAGATATATCTTCACAACACAGAATACTGCCTCTGAACCTTTCCACAGAACTGGACCTATTCAATTAGTATCTCTTCAAGTGTTGTTCATAGCTTACTATTTCATGATCACGAGAGGTCATCAGACAGCATGTTGATAAGCTAACAACTTATTGGAGAGGCCAAGAACTTAAGTAAAAAGAGTATGATTTGCCCCAGAGCCAGTGTATCAACCATGTATCAACAGTTCAAATCAAAATTCAGAAAGTATTCTGAATTTTAATATCCATAGCTACCTGTCAAATTATTGACTCCCTTTAGCCTGACTCCACTATTTTCTCATTACTTCTTCATTAAAAATTGGACACAGCATCCAGAAAACATAACACGCTTTAGCATCTGAAGTTTTAAGTAGTTATATAATTAAATTTGTAACCACACAATTAGTGGTATGATTTCAAAAACTTGTACTAGAAGAGATGAATCATCTCGTATAGCCTACTTCAATTGCCAAGTGGCACAATTCAATATAAAATAACCTAAACTACAACAAGGCCCATACTGCTAAAAATATGTCACTTTCAAATGATAAAATTAAAAAGGCAAAATGCAGTATAGATGAGTCCCAAGATTCTACAAAGCACCAAAATGCCAGACCAAAAGCTGTAACCTCATGGTCGATGCTTCTGGTCAAAACAAAATTTCTTCTTTGACCTACATTTAACATTTGTCTGATGTTTGCATTGCCCAAGCTTTCCTTTTCTTTTTTCTTTTCTTGGGGGGAGGGGTGTATTTTGTTCTTTCAGACAAATGCAACTAACTGAGGCCCTCCTGAATTCCAATATTTGGCCTATCCCAAACTTATTCTTCCCCTTTTGCCCTTTCTCTTCAGCCCACAGAGACCAGAGCACCAGGGGAGACTTAGGATGGATATTAGGAAGAATTTCTTCACTGAAAGGGTTGTGAGGCATTGGAACAGGCTGCCTAGGTTGAGTCACCAACCCTACAGGTATTTAGAAGACGTGTAGATGTGGTGCTTAGGGACACGGTTTAGCGGTAGGCTTGGCAGTGCTAGGTTAATGGTTGGACTTGATGATCTTAGAGGTCTTTTCCAACCTAAATGATTCTATGATACTTCCTCTCCTGCAAGACGTGCTGGGTGGTGACATGATTTAAATGCCAGATTAATTAGCACATACCAGAGTTGGCATCCAATGAAATGCACAAGATTGCATTAGGCCTGAAGAATTAGCTTCAGGTAAGCAAAAGCTAAAGTTAGGTCCAGGCAGTTTCAGGAAACCTGTTCTTCAAGGAACTAAAAGTGTGCATACAGTCAAGCAGCACTGACTTCTAGCATATTAAGTTGGCTTGATCTGACCACATCATGAGGCTGACTACGACCGACTGCATCTGTTGTACTTAATACTTCAGTCACATTTGCAAAATGTTTTCATAAAATGCTAACTTGGACACACAGCCTTCATATAAAAAAGAAAGAGTGAGACTGGATAACACTTGGCAGTAGGTGTAGGAAATATTTCAGCAGCCTATAACTAGTTTTACAGAAGTTTAGCTTACCCTGGATAGAGTTTAAACCCCAATTCTTCAACACCCCCCCCGCTTTAGTTAGCTTATTGTTAGTAGAGATTACCTCTTTTGAAAGATGAAAGAGCTTTGCTTTACAATCTGCAGTAGAATTTGAAACCTGTAAGACATACATGCAAAAAAAATGACTTAATGAAAGAATGAGCCCAAACCACAGACATGAAACTTTTTGGTTTCTCAACAGTAAAACTGCGATGGTTAAGAAAAGAAGGAATTTAAATTACAAGTAATTCTGAAAGTGCTAATGTAAAAAAAGCATTCCAGTTATTAATAAAATTAAAAGAACTTCAAAACAGCATGTACTTTACCTGTAAAGATTCTATTGCACTGTTTAGAGGTAGAGGACAAGGGATGGACCACTTTTTTATCATAATCTGCAAAATACCATATTTAATGTATGAATGATATCCTAAAAATCAGGTTAAATTTATACATACATAGCTAAAATATCAAACTTGGTATACAAAGCAGGGAGCTACACCCACAGTAAATTAACTAGCTTAACTGTTAGATAGGCTACAGAAAGGAAGACTTGACAGGAAAGCCTGTCAGTGCCATTCCATACAGCTGCTTACTAAGCACAGCTGGCAGCCTTATGGCTTGCCTATCTGGAGGTGGTGTACTGAAATGAGCTATGACATTAACTGAAATACAACCAGTACGCCGCATTCACTCTTTCTGTGCTCCACGTTAAATGCCCCCCATACAGAATAGCTGTGTTAGCTATCCCAGGCTCTTTCCCTAAGTAGACAAGCCCTTAACAGAGATAGAGCAGAGCCTAGGGCTAATCTTAAAAGGCAGAAACATATGGTTTGGACTAGAAAGCAAAGGAAAAACAATAAATGCAATTATTGTCCCAGAATGTCATTGGGGCTTTAGCTACACCCTGCTGGTTTAGGGACTGCCAAGTAACAGCACTGAAAATCAAAGGGAAATTAAAGTAAGAAATGTTACCTCCTTTTTCAGGAGTCTAGTTTAAAATGATAGTTGCATTGCTCTCCTCACCCTAATTAATTTCCTATTGTAGTTGCCTGGCTTTAGGGGTTATAATTCTTTTGAAGCCTAGAACAAATAATTAAAAACTTAATTAAAGACTCAGATTCACAAGAAGAATAACATGCAAGAGAACGTTTCTTCTGGCTCAAGGAATCCACTTTCTGCTTGCAGCCAAGTGGTGTTTCCCAGAGAGTGAGGATTAGATGCTGCCTCTTGTCACCAGTGCTAAGAGAAGCAAGCAAATGCTACCTCCTGACAAACTGTGGGGCAAGGAAACAGCAGGTACACAACAAGCCGAGTGTTGTGGCAATAGCATGTCTTAAATTGCATGGATTCAAACAACTCACTGCAACTCAAGGTATGGAACTAGGAAGCAGCTTGCTCAACCAGCAGTCCATAAACTTTGTGAAAAAGGATTATCAATGGGAATAGGAAACCTCCAATCACATTTCTGACACTAAATTGGCAATGCTTTTTATCAGATCTACTCTTATTTGCTTGTTGATCGGCCAAACTGCCTCCCTCTGCGCAATGTAAACTGCAATGCCATCTGAGGAGAAGTCTAAGAAGGGAGAAGATGATACTGCTAGTACATCAAGAAGACCAACTGAAGAGCGAGCATGGGAGAGGAAGGAAAGGACCAAACACTAAAATATGATTTGGGCCTTTATGTATATAAATGTATGCCTCTGCGACATGGGCCACCCCTGCTTCATCTCTTCCTTTGGTGGCATGCAGTGAGCAGAAGCGATGAGCTGAGACAGATGCAGACTGTGCTGCTACAGCAGTACCATGGATGCATGGCTGTGCTACCTCCCCAGGAAGCCCAAGGCTGTTGGCTAGCTGGAGACATTTATGAGGCTGAGTGAGAAGGCAAAATAGTTTTTCAAGGAGATATCTGTGTATTTAAAAGGTACCCAGATAGGGGATAGAAAGCAGAGACTTTGAAGGCTCCAAAGTAAAAGGCAGGACTTCCTGCAAGCTAAAGAGCAATGTCATGTATAAATATGGCAGAGCTGGGGGGGGGGNGGCAAGAAAAGCCAACCATAAAAGCTGGAGAATGTTCTTCTAAAATGAAATGAATACAGATTAAGAACAAATTGAAATGGAAATAAAAGAAGACAATGTACTAGATGCATTTAAAATCTGTAGCTTTATTTGCCTACCTGCTTAATTATTCAAATCTGTTTGGATTCCTGATTGCAGTATTCTCCTTATTTCTAATGAAGTCGCCAACAGGAAGAGGTTGTTAAATCGGCAGCACAGCCCAGTTAGCTGAGCAGGCATGCAGGCAGCACAGACAATCTTCCTCTGGAACTTTAAGCCTATTCCATATAAACACTGTCTTTCGAGTATAACAAACATTTGGTTTTAACTTAAAAAAAAAAAAAAAAGTAAAACCTAAAGACAGATTCTAATGGAAATAGGGTATTTTAAACCCATACCAAAACCACTGCTAAAAAATAGCCAGGGGTTTCAAAATGTTCTAACATTCTCATGGGTGTTGCTTTTTCGTATCATATGGAGGGAGAACAGGAACCCCTTTATTCCAGCAGGACTAACAGCATTCAGCAAAGAGGGGCTTTCTGTGTATAACATCATTCATTACATATGGCAGGTTCCCAATCTGCATCACATTTTGTTCTGGGAACGTAAACAAGAGATTTAGAAAAATACCACCAGGAATCATTAACGCCTTTGTTGAACAAGCTACCAATAGGGCTGTCTCCACAAAAAAAAAAAAAAAAATCTGTCTTTACTCTTCACCAATATTCAATACGGCAAGAGGGAAGGCAATATAAAAAAAGTGCAACGCTCACATTTCATTCCTCTTAATTTAGGATTCACATCAGGAAAGTATTCAGCAATAAGAAACAAGAGAAAGTGCTCAGGACCTCACAGAATCTGGCTTTCAATTAATAGTTACATACATATGCATTTTTTCTTCCTCATCAGTTCATCTCAGTGTTTTCATTTTTTCCAAGTGAGGACTATAAACAGTGTATTAACTCTACAAGAAAAGATACTGAGGCACAGACAGGAGATATGTGACCTGACAAAGTCCCGCAGCAGAGCACGAGTACAGTCTCTAGACCTTTTACTCAGCGCGCTCACTAGACCATACTGACCAAGACACTCTGTCTATAGTATCTATCTTTTCTGCATGCTGTATTAAAACTGTGGCTTGCTTGCAAAAAGCTTAACAGATGGTATGCACTTGAAAATGCATAGAATTATAGTATATGCAAAATATAATTGTATTACTTCCATATGACTAACGCAGCTTTCTTCTGGAATAAATTAAAACATATCTGCCATACAGAAATTAACATTGTGCAAACTAAAACACCATTTCATCAGCACGTATCACCTACTTCAAAGCAATTAGATATGAAAACTAAACCACAGTTAATGCCTTTGAGTCTCAGTGCCTGAAGAAGTCAGAGAAAATATTCTCTGAAGAGTATTAGTTTTCTTTAAATATCCCTAACATCGTAATTTTTTTTTTTTTTTACCTCTATTAGAATTTGCTGTGGCTCCTTCTTTGTCACTTAACAACAAAGAGTAAGCATATGATTTCTACCATTTCATAAGAAATCTGTGAACTCCTTAGTTAGAACTTCTACATATTTTTCTGTTACAGAGAATCAAATCTAAACCCTAGCTCAAATCATCATAGCTTCTCATGTCTGCATGAAAGCCTTGTTTACATCCTTGCTTTTTGTAAGCCCCAAATTACTTTCAAATGGATCCACCCATTAGAACAGCTTTCTTCAGAGATCTGTGCAAATTCACAATGAAATACAGGAATCAAACTTGTTTTAAAACTCTTGCAAGTAGCGTCAGCCCAAGAGCTATTTCAGCATTACAGTTAGAACTTTTTTGCCATTGTTGTCTTTTAAGATAAATTTTAGGAAAGAGGTCAAAAGTTAAAGTAATTTATAAATATTACAAATGAATTTCCATTAGCTCTGGAGAGGCTGTGGCTGCTCCTCAATGCTAAACTTTGGAAGAATACTTCCCAAGGTCCTACAAACACTGCAACTCTCCAAGGATACCCTAGGGAGATGTTTTGACAGCTTTGAAGTTTGGTTTTATCACATGGTTTAGTTCCTAATGGATTGCCTTGGTCTCCTGGATGGCATGTTTGTTCAACTTGCCTTCAACTCTGTTTATCCCTTTGTAAAACAGGTATTAAATGCAAGTCAATGCAAGCCAAAATGACAGGGGAGAGGAGGAACATTTTTCGAGGCTCCCTAAAAGATTCTTGATTCTATACCTAGATGACAGAGTGAGAGATGCTTGATTGTACTACATATTACATGTGCATTAACATACCTCTTCCCTGTAAAAAGGAAAAAGGGTGTGACATTTTTCCTCTTAGATCTGCCTAGTAGGTCTCACTTTAGATATCTGGAAACATCTACCCCACAGGGGCCTTGAGAGGGTGAAAATCAGGGTCAAAAAACCCATATGGCTCAGAGAAAAGAACTTTTCCTTTCAGTGGGAAAGAAGAATAAGGTCATTGACGTATTAATGAATCTTGTAAACTGCCTTAATGAAGTTCTAGTTTTCCCTGCCTTTTTTTGAACTCTGTCACTCCGTTGTACATGTAAATTTAATTTATTTGGAGTATATTATATTTTCTTCTGCGCTAGTTGCAGTAAGTAATAGTTAGAAGCTAAGAAAACAGAATTCTATTCCATTACTAGTAGGGAAACAAAAGTATGTGCGCCAGCTCCCTTCACTGCACTGTCAGCAAAACAAAAATATTGTTACATTTACCAGTCCAAAATATAATTATTTTAAACCTTTTCACATGCTTGGAAGTTCATAAACATTTCCATGCCTCAGCAAAACAAATGTAATCTGTCCAAGCAGGCACATACTGAACTCAAAGAAAACCCTAAATTCTACATAAAATGTAAGGGGGGAGGGGAAGACAATTCATTTCAAAACAGGCTTATGAAAACATTTAAACAATAAGAAAAAAAAATAGATAAGCTGTGCACTGATTTTTAACTTACCACAAGAGCAAAGTACACCATAAAGAAAAATGATAAACTACTTGTGTAGCCAAGAAAGCCTGTAAAATAACAGTAAAAATAAAAGAGAATTTATAAGGAAAGTGATCCTAATGTACAGCTAAAGCTTTACATTTTAGGCATGTTTTCTATTACAGTGCTTGGTATCTGGGGCTTAGGACTCAGAATAACAACATTCCAACTGCCTGTCACAGATCATTTATGTAGTTTTGTAGGGCAGAATTAGAACTGGCTTACCACTAATGGCATGCTGTAAGTAAATGCAGCTCTTTAATGTTCTGCTGTAAAGATTTTATTTTAGTATTGCAGACAAAATACTACTGCAACCCAAGTAATAGGTTAACTAGGCAGGGCTGGAAGGCAGAAAATACTACAACAACTTAAGTAGTCCCCACCATCACCAGCCCCCTGCCAGTTAAAATAAATAAATAACCCATTAAGGTTTTAAAGTCTTCAATTGTAATTGCTACTAAAGTAGAATAATATTCGCTTCTCTCCTTTAATTACTCACCAATTTTAGGAAGAAGCGCAAGGGGAAAAACAATGCAGACTGAAGTAATGAGTAGCAGCAGTCTCCCATCAAGGTACCAGGACCTGTTGGAAAAGCTACTTATGACTGATCCAAAGTTCATGAGTCCTAGAAGACGTTTACTTTAAAACTGTGAACTTAAACAAAATACCCACTAGGACAAAAACAATACATAATTTCCAATTTCAGGTGCTATTTACATGAGTTTGTATTCGCAGTGTCTATACTGTGATATAAAATACAGCTCCCAGATAGTAAAGAAGCAGAGCACCATCCCATAACAAAGCAGCACTGCAGACAATGTTCCGTGGGCAAGCATCTGCATGGATCAGGGATCGGCAAAATTATTTCTCAACAGCACAATATGTGAATCCCTGCCTTCATTCAAATCAATGATCAGAGTGCAAGGGTATTCCATGCTCTACAGATTTCCAGTAGAAGTGCTTATACAGTATGCTACATGCATCTCGAATTGGATTACACCGAGTTGTGTATTTCTGCAACTAGAAGAAGCAGCAACTTTAATTCCCACTTACTGCAAAACCTCCCTTCAGTTTATTACTCCTACATGACTTTAGTTCCTCAACATTTCCAAGAGGTATGAAGTAGAAAGGTAACCTAACCAGAAGCCAACCTATTGGTTTGAAAATTCAGTTACATTTTCTAAACGTAGCAACTTTCCCTTCTGATGAAGTTTCATTATTCCTATCGCTGCAGGGTCCAAATAATAGAGGAAAATTACACGTAAATCGCTTTCAGTTAATTTGAAATGCTTGCTATCCAGAGGCAAAGTGAGAAAGAACAGCAATAAAGAAGACTTCTTTATCTTTAATTTTGCACAAAGTGATCGTTCATTCGTTGCAACAATTAGAGGACAAAAGAAATGGAAATTATTATGAAATCTGCTATAATGTTTATATATAAAAACATACATATAAAAAGCACCATAGAGGCACGTGAAGTCTTAATGCAGTTAAAATCTATTCAAACTAGCAAAATTTTATCTCCAAGCAGAGAAAAGTACAGATGTGTAAGTTGTTAAGAAACAGAAACATCTTGAGGGTGGCTCACCCAAACTTGGTAATAACCATATCCTGTACTGATAAACATCTTGCACATCAGCCTCCAACTTTACTACCTATAAACACCTTGGCCTTTGACCTTCAAGTTTATTTAGTCCAGGATATGGTTAGCACCTAATAAACAGGCAGCACCTCAAGTTATCATAAGGAAAGTAGCATAACACCTGTGTTAAAGAAAAATTACCATATACATATATGAACTACTGTCATACATTGTGGTCAACCACTTGTGTCACTTGTTTAAAAAAAATTATACATAATATAAATGAACAGAGAAATTCAAGGCTGAGGGAATCTTGCCCATTTCTGAATCGAAGTAACCCTTAAGTGACAATGTCTATTAAAAAATTACTCAAAATACATCACTCTTCAAAAAGTGTTTTATTAGCCTAGGTGTACTACTGCTACGGTTAAAAAGCAGCTTTGCTGATCACCTGTCTGCTGTAGTATTGTTAATATTGTTGAAAGTAATATTGTTGACACTTAAGGGTCACATATTTTTAACCTTTTCCTTTCTTTCTAGTATGGTGGATGTCCACATTGGGAGCAACAGAAGAGAAGGCAAAAGAATAAAGAATGCTGCGTTACATGTAAGGTTAGCTGAAATGCCTCAGATATGTACATATGAGGCTTCTATTTTAAGTCACCTGATTCAAGACATGCAGCAGATCCATACTTGTTCACAAGCTCAACAGGCACAAGGAAAAGAATTATTTTGGTTACTTTATGGCAAATGAGAAAAAAAAATTGTGATGGAAGGGACAGAAGATAGAGTAAAACTGCGGTGAGGTGACGTGAAGGAGAAAAACTAATTTTGTAAATGTTTACTTTTAGAATATCCAATTCTTCTATTTAAAAGAGCTTAAAAAAAAAACAACAGCGGACCATCTATTGGTTATCAAAAAAATGTGTCCATTTTCTCCCAAAATACTGTTGTAGAAATATACTTATTTTCCAAAGGCAGAATAAATGTTTTTATATTTCCTTCAAAATCAGTTTAATCTGCAGATATAATCCTGTATGATAAACGCATTCCAAGTATGAAATTCAGAATATAAATCCTTGCCTCTACTGAAAATGCTTTGGCATGCAGATGTTCCTTCTCCCTCCCCCATATTTTAACTAAAAGCAGACATTTATAAATCGCTTTAATTTCATTCCTGAATGCAACAGGACAAGAGATTCATATGTTTTAAATTAGAATCTTACTCTCAGTCCGTATCAATTATATAACACACAAGCAAGACAACTTAATTGCATCAATCATATCCCCCTGACAGGGTCATTAAATGTTAACAGAGGGCTCACAAATTACAACTTTTTAACACAATCCTCATTTGAAACTATGTTCATGTCATCAAAACTATGTGGAATTCTTGTTATGCAGACAGAGTGAAACATCTAAACTTTAATTAACAAGTGTTTATATTGTATGTTTTTGTTTTTTAATAAAGACATGAAGATATATTATGCACTGGCTCTAATCCCTTCAAACACATGCACACCTGCTTACCTTTAGCTATAAAAGTAATTCAATTTGCAAAACATTCTTCAAATGACTTTCCTAAAAGTATGCTTTGGGATGGTATATGCGTATGAAACATTTTTCACAGATACTTTAACTGACACATCCGATAAATTCTAACTACAGTTAAAGATAAATTCTGTGCCCGAATGAAAGCAGATCAGATGCCATACTGATTTAACAAAAACAGAACAATTGTGCAACCACATCTGGAAACAAGTGGTCCAGTTAAAATAGTTTAATCAAATTAGGCAATATTTATGCCCTTTGTATACATAAACTGCTACTTAGACTTGATAATTGATTACCCGTTTGTGTTGAAAATTTTCCTACAGTTTAAAATCTCTGTTACTAAAAAGTTACTCTAGTATGGGAAGAAATGCATAGAAACAATAGATTATGATCCATCATGGCAATTAATATGGCAAAATATATGAAATATAGATGTGGGCATACATAGAAGGTCAGCTATGTCCACGCAGCTGGAATACTGACTGACCACTGCATTTGAAATATTTGCTAGGGCAAAGAACAGAGGAGTCAAATTGTGTCAAATGAACATCTACCAATGGAAGAACCCCCAGTAACAGAGGCAGAAATAGGACAAGACCCTGGCTGAAAATTATCTTACCACTTGAGCTGTGATTAGTATTCCTATGGACAATTTCAGCTCTTTCTAAATGCAAAACTGAACTTCATTCCCAAACTGTAATTTCAGCTAAGGAAGAAGCATGGGTGGTGGTAGTGCTGACAGCGCAGTAAGAATTACTGTGGCTCAGATGATTTCTAGTAACTGGTTCAGCCACCGTAACCTGTCTGCATGTTCACCAGTGCTCTCCTCTCAAAGATCTGCACCCTGATAAACACCAAAAGCTGCTGGGAGCATTATCATATAGGTGGCTTAATAAATGAGTCTTTTATACTGCCTTTTTTAGACAGAACAGTATTTTGGCCAGTATGTACGCATGTGGGACCTCCAGATTCTACCTGTTAAGAGTGCTAATAAGCCGTTTAAAAATATATCTTTGTCGGGAAACGTCACTTTGCATAAACAGAGTTGACATCAAATTAAAAAAACAGCAGTAAGCGATGTTATATCTAAATATGGGAATGGACAGATTGGAACACACATCCAGCAGATACAGTAGCAGGCTCAACACCACTCTGTATGAACGGGGGAGCTGAAAGTGCAATTTTGAAGGAGAAGGTGGTAAAACCTAAATGAAATGCTGATGACTATCACAGCTGGAAAACATACATTAACAGACTAAAAATGACATATACATATAAAAACATAATCGTTTATTAAAGCCCCCTACTAAATATACATTATTGTGAGGGCAAAAGTAGGGCAGGAAGACAGAAAGCAAGATTACCACCACACAATTTCTCAAAGCATATATTATAAAATTGAAAAAATATAAATGAAAAATATAATTTGAACTAAAGCACCTTTTAAAAAACTAATTTCAACTCAAAAATTCAACCACAGCATTCAGGTATAGTACAAGCATCACACAGCCTTTAGAGAATTTCACCACATTTCAATCCAGAGAAAAGTATCGAGCTCGAAATATATGAAAATACTAGCTTGGAAAAACTGCAGTAACACAGTGTAAGATACACTGTTATGAATGACAGCAGCACTGGAACAACTTGAACAAGATATTTCAGTGCTGAAGCTACAATGTTTGTCTTAGCGTAGGCACAGATTTCTTGCGACAGTTCTAATAGAAATCTGAGGGACACACTCATTACATACAGCTTTATAGCTCAGTTGCAAAGAATAATTTCTTTACTAGGAGCCAAGTTAAGGAATTATAAACCAAGTCTGGAAACCTGGCATTTTTCCCAAGACGAGTCCAATTACTGGAGCAAGACAACAAAATATTCAAATTTAAATGTCTGCTGGATTTTGTACTGTGGTTTTGAAATATTTTAAGTGATAACATGACAGCAGTTTCAATGTTTCTCCTCCCCTCCCTCCTGTCCCTTCCTGCTTCCCCTTTTAAATTTTTACAGAAGGGAGATTTCTTTAGATGGAGTTTTGCCACCGACTTTAAGGTCGTCTGATGGGAAATCGCTATGAGCAAAGAATCGCGCTCTGTGTTTGTGTGCGCTGCAGAAGGTTTACACATGCCAAATACATTTCATACTCCAAGAACTCCAGTAAATGACTAATTTTTTTTAGCATGTGAGATCAGAGGGTCAGTACCCGTCTCCTCCAGCAGTCCTGAACCACCTTCTCCTTCAAGATAAATACATAACAAGGTTTGAAGCATTTTTCCTTACCCACTCTCGTCTCCACTTAAGAACCCCGCAACAGCACCAGGAAGTTCAGACTTAACAATTAAAAGATAAGATGACATAGCTGCAAACAGAAGCAGAGCAGATTTAGTAGAGGAATACCAGTATCTTTGGCTGTAACAATTAGCATGGCTTAACCAGCATGGTTATGATTGGAACATCTCAGCCATATATTAGACACCGTGGCACCAGAGTCAGAATTTATTTTCTCATATGCTTCCTTTAAAAATAGCTGCAAATCCCCGAGTATTGTACTGATGTTAGCTAATGACTCCAAAGAGGCTGTTACGATGTGAGCCTTGAAACAAGGAAAACATAATAAAAGAGACTAACAAAACAATACAGAACACAGGACTGACCTTTTACCTGGGAATACGGATCTACAAGCTAGAGACAGACTATAAGGCTGCAGCACTACTTCTTCTCTACTCTTTATTAGATGTTGTTAATGATGATGAGAGTAAATCATAAAATTCGTTTCTACCAATAGATTTTTCTTAGACTCAGTTTTTATTATTGCTCAATTGCTGCTACGCTGAAAAAAATATATGACAAATTTAAACACAAGAACAGGACTTGAAAGGTTCTTTATATACTACATGTCTAGATTTGCAGGAACTGTGAATCTGAAGAGAAATTGTTAGCTACTAGTTGTTAGAGTGATGATTTGAAATTAATTTATATTTCCATTCATGAGAAAGCACTGATGCATACAAATAAATGCACAAGCTACTTCACAGTATCATTTTTCTCCTTTACTCCATAAAATGATCAAAGGCATAAATAAGAGTTTTTATATTTTTATTACAACTTATACTAACCTGATACCTTCACATACTGTTCATGTCACTTTTTGCTTTTACATAAACAGCAAGCATTTACATGACCCAGAAACCAGCAGAGAAACACTCAAAACATCAAGCTTTACAAACAGCTTCAACAAATATCAAAGCCTACTTGAAACTGATTTCCATCTGTCAGAAGCGAGTAATTTTAGTAACATGCCTACAAATGCCTTCAGTTACATTTAAAGCTTGACAAAAATTAATCTGTTGCACTCAAATTTTACTGTTCTGCATTTAGTAATTCTTTAGAATTTTACTGTGGTGTATTTACTAATGCATTAAAATAATAACATACATTTTTAAAAGGTAAGACAGCAAACTTCCACAAGCTGATTTTTGAAGAGTGCATTTTTTTTAAAATGAATGTTTTGAACCCCAGAAAATGTGTGGACTCTGACACTTCTGTACTACAGCAGTTAACGTTAAATCTGAAGAAAGGGACTGCGGTCTCCATAAAGTAAGTGAATTATATTAATACAAAGTGACATCTACCTACCGCAAGGTTAAATTAAAAACAGTTGCTAGGTCACTAAATAAGGAAATATTCACTTCTTTATAATTAAAAGCTCTGATTTTTCTAGTATTTGAGTCTATTTCCCTGTTGACATGCAGCTATTGCTTATGTTTGGCGAGGTATTTATCTGTTGTCCTGATTTTACTCTCCTGTTTGCATACTGGAGAATGTAGATTCAACCACACAGATCTTCACAGCACGCAAATTTCTAAATCACCAGAATTTGTAAGAAAATTAACACAACTTCACATGCTAAGCTAGAGGCAGATGCATATTTCCACCCCAAGCAAAAATGTATGTTCATAACATTGTGTGGGGAAAGGAGAAAAAATCCTCTAAATTGTAATTCAACTTTATTTATCCATTCTTTCTTGTATTATACAATGCTTTGTACACAAGCAATTCATAATTTTGATATATTTATGTAGTTCAGAAAGATTTTAAAATTAGTTCTTTTGCAGGCTCAGCTGCAGAAAGCTTCAATTTAATTTCCAGATCAGATTTCCTCCTAATATGCAATCTGTCACTCTTCCCTTGCATTCCTATTAGCCTCTGGCTAATCATTTGATCGCTTATCCTTTGTTGTGCACTTACTCTTTGTTTTTAAAAGAGGAGTCCTATTTCACTGAATTCCACTCCGAAGTGGGGAACCAATCATGCACTAAGAAACTTGCACATGCTAAACATTTGTATGCATCTTTCTTCCTCTCTCTGTGCATATGGGAAACAATCTCACATAGTAGGATTTTTTTTTTGCCAGTTTATCTTCTCCTGTTTGTTCTATAAGATGAAGAAAATAAATAATAATTTAATTTATATCCTGATGCTCAGATAAGACACAAATCTCTTAAATAAACCAGAGCAGGATGCACTCAGTAAATACGGTTTAAAAAGTCAAATCCTGCTTTTTGAATTTACAAATGCAGCTGTATTTCTCATGAGAAACAGCTCTTTGAAATTTTGCTCAGCATGAAAGAAGTAAAAGATACTAACCACTGTATGACACTCTACAAAGTATGAATAAATAATACATAATAAATTATACATTATAAATTATACATTTCAATACAAAGTGAATGCAGAACATTGATTGTTTTTTAAAGTTGAAACCAAAACAGAGAAGTGTCTTGAAAAAGGACACAGCAACTGAAATATTATCTCCAGCAGGAATAAAGTGCATACAGTATGCCAGGGAAGAAGTCATTTATCTTTCACTCCAAATAAGAAATTTTACGTAACTTCCCTGATGCCCACCATGACCAAAAGCACGTCAAGTTATATTGTAAAACTTAAATGTCAACTACTCTTGGCAGTCTTGATGTAAATTGGAAGGAAGAAATTACACAGTCACAAAGCTAAACTGTGGCACAAGTGAACACAACAAAAAGCATACCTTGTGCTTTGATTTATTCCGCTTTTGAAATACTGACTTCCTGTCACTTGCAAAATAATTGTAATGTTTTAAAGGCTAACTTTTAAGGCACCTTTTATCACATATAAAAGCCTATGTTAGATATACATTATTCTTTAGAAGTCAAGTGTTCAAAAAAAAAAAATTAGCAAATGTCAGGAGTAACACTCCCTTCAGTTTGCCCCCCTTTCACATATGTATTATGAGAGCAGAACTTATTGCTCGTGCATCCCATTTCATCCCCTAAATTCACATATAAGAGTATGTTTTCCTCCATGTCACCTTCTCTTTGCAACACGAGACATCTATCTTTAGCACTGAATGAGACAGGTTTCCTGCAAAACAAAAGGTGTACAGTGATGTAACTTGAGACTTCAGCAACATGCAGATGCAACAAGTGCTGACTCCAACTACGTGAGCAACCTTAATATGGTCACTTCCTAATTTTTAGGTCCTGACTTTGCACAGCTGATGTCATGTTAAAATAACTTTCAGTATGTACCAAGAGCTATTTGATGGAAAACTAAGCAGGTCTGATTTTCTTTATTCAGCAGAAGTCGATATCCAGATACTAAAACGGTATTCAGCAGAAAACAGTGATATTACTACTTTATTATTAAATAACTGTCTTGAAAGCAGCAAGAAATTACATTCTTAAAATACTTATCACTTCACCATGTTCTGAAAACTTGGTATTGACTTGGTATGTAAAATATAAAATAGGGTACTTGCATTAAACTTTCATTATTACATTATAACCTGTTGTGCCATCACCAGACATGGCTCTCTATAAATTTATGTACCATGCATACGTTATTCAGGATGTCCCTATTGTGCTATAGTGTTGTTTCACTAACCATATAGGCCCCTACCTGAAAAAAAAAATAATAATAACAATAAAAAAAAAAAAAAAATCAGCTGCTAGAGAAAAGAGAAGCCAAGGTTGTTTTTAAGTTAGTTCCCAAAACACCTCTTACGAGGTAGCCCCAGTCTTAAATCAAATACGTGATTGGCTTTTTGGTTATCAGAAAAAGAATCGTAACATTTCCTTACTATCCTAACCAAAAATGATCAGTTGCTGAAGTCCACAGTAACAATGCAAGAGAATATATACATTAAACTTATACAAAAACATATAACATATTCCTTCCTTAGAAAATGGCTGGTGATAAATCCCTTCAAATCTTTCCATTGAAGAGATTGAATCCAATTATTCTGGTTAGGTTTTCCTAATCTACCAATTCAGCTGATCATATTAAATCACTATAAATATGTCTTACACTATTAAGCACTGTGCAAAAATGGAACCAGGCTACCCTCCAAACATAGAAGGCCAGCGGCTGGGTAAAAATAGACTTTATCAATACAACTACACTGGCTCTTCAGCTTGTACTTAAAAAAGAGGTATGCTGATCTGGGAGTCGGGACAAGTAGACAGAGCAATCTTGGTTCTCATCTTGAGGGAACACTGGGTAAGACAGGTTCCTCACAAATGCCTGTAGATAATTAAGATAAATGAAAATGCATGCAACTCTAATACTCTGAAGAGTTCCATCAATAAGATCCCTGTTTTTCCCAAAATACCAAAAAGATTAGAGGCTGAAAGACAGAAATAGCACTAGAATAAACATTGGCTCGAGTGTGCTGCGACCGATAAAGAGAGCTGGATCTTTCATAGCAACCGCTTGTGACAAATCCATTTAGGCTTGCGTCTCCTTTTGGCACTATGGAGGTTGCTCAAACTTTAATATGCCGGGATCCAGAGAGGGTGACAAAAAGGACAGCACGGAAGCATTTCAAGAAAGTGAAACTAGAGAGCAGAATATTGGATTCTGGGCAAGTTTTTTTTTTTTTTTCCCTCCACTCAAAGAATTAGAATGGAATAGCAAGATCAGCAGCATTTCAGGATCGCATCAAGCTCCTTGTAAGTAATTCAAACTGCAAAAACATCAGGAATGATGCATGGATGCCATTTAAAACTATGAACTATTTTGGCCCCCACATAGTATGTCCTTAAGAGCATGCTCTTTTGTTTCGCAATGAATCCAGCACATGTTCAATTTTAAGAAGTTTCCCAATTACTTTATGTATTGTTCTCAATATTTTTTCTTAGTGGAAGTGTTTGTTTTTGGTGTTTTTTTTTTTTT
>VXAA01006385.1:495093-509593 GCA_013399115.1 Anseranas semipalmata
TTTTTTTAAAAAACAGATGTAGACTTGAGTGTGTGAAAGGAGATGTAATGGTTGTTCATATAGCAAAGTTCTGACAACAGAAAAAGGTTGTCAAAAGGTTGTCAACTTCTTCGCTATTCTGCACTTTAGGACACCCATCCTGCTGAATTTCTTCTCCCCTACCTCCCTCTTCCTTCTAAGTTTAGCTTTTATCTGAACTACACTGGAACTTATCTATGGCAAGCTTAAAAAAAAAGTCATTCTTATTCCACAGGAAACACATAAGGAGCAGATTTATTTCAGTAAAGTTTCACTAGTTTCATTGTAGTTGCACAGTTATGCTAATATAACTAAAATGTTTTCCACATAGCTCTTCATATTCCAAAGTATAGCTGCAGGTTGGGATTTTTGTTGTTATTTTGTTTTTAAAGCAGGGTTAATATTCTCTACAATACCAAACCTTTCCAACAACCATTCACTGCAACACAAAAACGTAACAGCATGGGTCATCAATTGTTAAATTAGCACGGGAGCAGACAAACCTGTCCTTAAGGCAGCTTTGCACTGGAAATCCTCACTGTGAAACAGCAAGGATAATTAGGCTTTCAGGTTAAAAGCAAACTGCATTGTGAAAACAAACATCTGAGTTTGTTTGAAAACAGAATTAAACTTCCCATACTTAATGGAAGCTCAGTAATTTCTTAAGGTATTAATGATACAGTTCTCAGCATGTAACAAGCTGTATTTTATTCCTCTATGATTTGCATTATTCATTTATTTTCAAAGTTCATAGAGTATTGTACTCCAATTAGAAAAAGAAGGGTTTTCCAACCTACCCCTCATTCTCTCAAAGTATTTGCTACACTTACATTTGAGACAAATTTTGTAAATACATTTAAAATTAAATTTCAGAATTGAGGAAGTCTGAGGAAAAAAAAAATTGCAAAACAAAAATGCCCAGTTAACTTGATAAAACAAGGTCACGGGTTGTGTTTGTTTTTGTGTGTGTGTGTTTGGTTTCTAAGTACACGCAGAGCATTTGTAGTACTGACACACAGAGCACACATACTCCCCCCCCAAAGCAAATTCAGAAGTCAAGCACTTCATTGTCCATCTCAAAAGGAAAAAAAGCAGAAGGCAACCTGCAGGTTAGGAGCCCGCAGCTCCCCAGCAGATGGCGGTGCGAGAGCAGGGCTGAAGGCGCCCTGCCCCGGCCCCCGCCCGCGGTTACCCGTGTGCCCGCTGCCTCCAGGGCTGCGGGAGGTGTGACCAATGTAACTGTCCGAATTTCAATATGTAATATATTTAGAATTTATTACGTTTGTAGCAGGGTTTCTGTGTGTTGTCCGTCATGCTGGCTGTGTTAACAGGCCATAAAATCCAGCTGAAGAACTGCATCTCCCATCAGAACTAATCCCGTAACTTCCATTTACTGCCTGCAGCACTCAGGTAGACCCGAGGACACGGCAGCACTCAAGGGATAGAGCACAGTCGTTTTTCCTCACTACTTATCATTACAAATAAAAATGTGTACCTCTGAGTATGTGCTAGCTGCAGAATATTGAAACAAAATCTGGAAGCAGCAGTTAGAGAAGTTACACTTAATTGAACTGTATTTATACTCAAAACCCTACAATTCTTCGTAAAATTAAGATTGCTACCTGGAAAGCTTAGGTCCAAAGATGGGCTGCAATGACCATTTGGATACAAGCAAACAGACTGGTTATTCGCACTGATCCTCAGCAGAACTCCTCTGTGCATCTCAGCCTACTGCAAGAAATTGAAAAAAGAAAGTCCAGTGCAAAAACACCCTGACACAGACCACCTATGTTACATGGCTATACCGCATGTTCTACTATTGCACTTAATCCCACTGCCAATAAATTTTAAGTAATTAAACCCGTGTTCTCAGCAGTTTCAATTTACGTTTCTGTGCATCACAACTACCAGGCGCTGTGTGACGAGCCGCATCTCCCTACAGCGGTGACCTTCAGCTAATACCAGCCCGCAGCCCAGAGAAGTATGCTGTAAAACTCTCCACAGACTTCCTGCTAGACCTCAGTGCTGAGGATTTGTTAGTGTTGGCAACAGATTGCGAGCTGCTCTTGTGCAATACTTTATTGTGTTTGTCTCCATTTTCCACCAGCCTCGCTAAAATAATTCCTTCTCCAGCTTCGTTACATATGTTTGGAGATTCCTCCCGATTTTCTCTCGGATACGGTGGTGTGGACTGCCCTGCTTTTCAGTCAGACCAGCAGCGACAGTTCTAGGAGGAGAAGCTCCCGTCTTTTCTTCTTAGGAGCCCGCAGAGCATCCCTGACTAGGGGAGGGAGAAGGGCTGCAAGACGCCGAGCCATGGCTTTGGCCCACTGCGCCTCATCCATCACTTCCTAGAAGCACAGCGCTATAAAACAATAGCGGGGACTCCGGCCAATTCCGGTTGCTCCTGGGAAGGATTACATAAAAGAGGCGCGGAGCCATGTAATGGAGTGTTTTCCATGGCAGCCTCCCTCGCGCCTTCTGCGCTTCCAGGCGTGCAACTGCACCAAGGGCCCTCTGAGCTTAGGAGGCGCGCGACAAGATCCAAAATCCTTCAAGATCCTCTGCATGGCAGGCAAGAAATGGACATTTAGAAGATCACTCTGCTTACAGAGCCGGGGTGAACAGGGTGGGAGGAGTGGAAGAACAAAATCACGGCCTGGCAGCATGCAGTTTGGCAGTCACCCTTTTAGGGTCCTATTTGCAACCCCACAGTCACACTAACCAGCTCTCAGAAGAAAGAGACAGTTCACGTAACTAAGCACTAGTTATTTAGATTAATGGGTTGCTGGACTGGGCCAAAATACTGTCAAATAGAACAATGTAAAATGAGTAATTTTGGCCATCCCATTCAACTTTTTACTTTACTGACAAATATCTATACTGCAAGAACAAGTACACATCAACACAAGGAAAGTTAGACAAATATTTGCAAAGTTTAATCGCTCTAAGCTAAGAATTTGTATGAATTCTATGAAGTCTTTAAATCACAGTATGTTTTACGATGACCTTAATTTACATTTGGATATTGCAAAGTCAACACATTCTCTGGATGCATCCTCAGTTAACCTTTGGTACTTAAATAGATTTTGGTATGCGTTATGTTTACCTAAGTAACACAAACCAAAAAGTGTCCCAACACAACTGAAAATCTGCGTGAAAGTTGAGCGATCATGTTAGACATACAGGTTGAAATTTCCAAGCAATGAACTTCAATATTTTTATTTTATTTTATTTTTTAAACACAAAGAACAGAGGTATTTTAAGATTTATTCTAAATTTGGACAACTGCTGCTTTCCTGTAGCTGTACAAAATCAACTTTTTCTTCTCCCTTTGGGTATCCTGCTAGTAGAAAAATCAGCTCCCCTATCTACACAAACCCCTAAGTGTGGGCAATTAAGATGTCAAACGCAAATTTGTAAGTTTTCTTTTTAAGAAAGCAAAGATGACAAATTAAAAAGCACAACTGTATTAGAATGATTGCTAAAATACTCTCTCCAGCACAAATAAATGTAAATCACCTCCACATAAATTATTTTTAGAAATGATCAGATCAAAC
The DNA here is from genome assembly GCA_013399115.1 of Anseranas semipalmata. Classification (NCBI taxonomy): domain Eukaryota; kingdom Metazoa; phylum Chordata; class Aves; order Anseriformes; family Anseranatidae; genus Anseranas; species Anseranas semipalmata. Next base: position 498,672 of record VXAA01006385.1, read on the forward strand.
TTTAAAATGCCAAGACTAGATGCTGATAGTGACAATAAGCCTCGTAAAGTTGCTTATTTTAATCACAAATCATCATTCATTATTTCATGCTCTCCAATCACTTTTGAAATAAGATACCATATGATGCAATGTACCCATGTCTGATGATGGAGGAGGTAACAGAAAACAATTTTATTTTTAGCCTTACTCTGAAATTAAAGATGTTGACAGAGTCTGGAAGTCTGCCCAACAGGCACAGTGCTGCTAGTTCCTTCAAACAGACATAAAACAAAAGAGAGGGGAACACCTAATTGCACTAAGGAAAAAGGGCAGAACATAAGTTTTATACTTAATTCCAGCACAGCTCCCATTCAGGACAAACTGCACTCCACAGTTTCACCACTCCCATTTAAAATCTGTAGAAAAAGCCAGAAAAAAGAAACAAGGAAACTTCCTTTCTTTCTATGCATTTCTTCAATGGTCCAGGTTCAGTGAGGGATGAAGAGAGCGCTCTTTCTTCATCCTTCCTATCGCTAAAAGCCAGTTACACTGCAGAATAGTCATCTTCAAAGATGATTCCCAACGCAGCACTGCTCTGCTAACTTGGACTCTGCCGAAGTGCAAAAGGCAGTTGTTAAGGAAAGAAACCACGTAGCTGGGAGCTCTGATCCCAAACAGAAAACTAAACACTAAGCAGAAGCTGTGACAGCTCCTTGCAATGATAGCACAATACATCTTCTGTATGGAAGAAGGTGCCAAGGAAGCCAAACTTGTACACAATAAATAAATAAATAAATAAAATAAAGGTTTGGTTTTACCAACACTAACCAATTCAAAAAAGGAAAGTCAGCTTTCTCTTTTCAGTGCATTTGAAACCAAGTGATCTTTGCAAATGAATGTAGAGGATGGATGAAACACTACAATTCTTTTACATGAAAGATATCGCCCTTGGACGCAGAATAAGCAAAAGAGTTTTGAATGCTTCTATTAAAATGAGGTCACTTAAAAATATCTGAAAGAGAAGTTTCAACTTGCAAAAACCTCCTTAACTAGTTAAACAGAAAACCACTGGTTGGCAAAACAGGCCCAACTTGTTGGCAGAGAAGCCCACTGCAGAAGACAGAATAAGTAGTTTGATAATAGCCAGCAGGCGCTAGTTTGGGCCTCTACAGTTACTGAGCTGAATTTTATTAAAAATGACACAAAGAAGGTTATGAACGGCTATGAGGAAGAAATGAGCGTCTTATTTCCTTTGACCACAGAGTCCTGTGCACAATCCCAGAGTCTCCAGAACCTGTACTGTGTATCCCTCCTTGCCTAGTACTGTTTATTTAGAGGTCCACTCAAACAGGAAAGGAAATTAAAAAATTCGTTCATTGCTACAGAACATCCTCTTAAACCTGTACGAATAAATAACCCTTAATCTTGGAATTAGTACGTTCACTCCTGCCTGAAGTTAATGCTAGGGTTTTTAACAGCCATTTAAATTAAGCAGATTTTATTACTGGAGCTTTTAGTACAACAAAGGATTCCAATATTATCATACAAGCAGTAACTTGGTCTAGTTCTAGGTCGCTATGTAGTGACAACAAACAGTGAACACTGAACTGTCTGGACTTGATAGGTAATACTAAAGGAAAGAAGAACAGCGCTGGAAGGCTGTTTCCTTTTGGCATCGTAGGTGAACATGTATGTCTTGGGGATGGTGGGGGAGAATGGAAAGGAGGCAGCTTTCACACAGCTTCCTCATCTAAAAGAAATCCGAAACAACTGCAGGAAATTGCCAAAGAAATTAGAAATTGTTCTGTTAAACATTGTCAGCTTTTGGACAATTAATTTCTAAAGGCACTGCTACTCAGTAACTCAAGTATGCAAACATACCCGAGTAACGGTTCAAATGCTTACGTGATTATTTTAATGCAAAGACAGCTAGTGTTATTTTATTGTTATGCACCAAGGAAGACAAAATAAGAATAGAGCTGGAGAACCCACCATATGACATCATAGATTATCAGCCCCTATGATGGAAGTCAGCAAACTAAACCACACTCCTCCATGCCTCAAAAAAAAAAAAAAAAAGTATTGAACTAACAAAAAAAGAAAGCTGCCATAACAAAGCACATTTGGAATTCCATAGCTAAGCACTCCGTTGTTACACAAATCACTAAAACACATTAGCGATTTTCAAAGGAAGAAATAAAACTGATGATATGAAAAAATGCAGCTACCAGATGCAAATATACAGAAGGGCAGGGAGGAGATGATGCCTCATCAGCCCCTTCCAATTAGCAACGCCAGCCATGATGGATATGCTCCATGTCACGTGATGCAGTACCAGGCGTACAATCCCACCCCCATCAAGTCCCCATCTACCCCATGACTGCAACACTTCAGCTTAGCATGATCACATAAGCCTTTTCTGCAAGTCTTCCATCTTTCTAAACAAACTCTCAAAAACACTTTCATTTAATTAGTGCCTTTGGCGTTAGTGGAGTTTTGGAGACAGTAGAGATTATACTCCACTCAGTTAAAATCGAGTGTATGAAGTTTCTTACCTCCCATATTCTGGATAATTATTGTAGTTGCAACAAGGACCTATAAAAAAATTGATTTCTTTAGAAAGGGTAAGGATAACTAAAGTCGTATGTCTACAGCAGTCATAGAACACATATGTACCATCTTAAACAGACCAGATGTAGAAGCGGTACATAGTACTGAAAGGAGGGGCATCTTCTGTTTAATGAAGAGTTTATAACACACATAAAACAATGCAATCTAAAATGAATTAAAAAAAGCAAAAAAGTCTCCCTGAAAATACCACATTTTCATTCTGAGATGACAAAACAAGAGTAGTTACAGGGTGAAGCTTGTTTTGCAGATGCGGTTTTAAATCACTGAAAACACATACGTGCATTCTAATTGATGTCAGGCAAGTACAAAGGAAAACAATCATTCATCTCTGAAAAGGCAATCAGACAGCAGAGATTTATACAAACTACTTCCTCACTCCAAGTAACTATGAATATTCAACTGCCGTGAATGTCATTATTCTTTTAAACTTGTGAACTTGATAGGCATTTCTTTAGTGTTTGTGATTATTCATATTGGACTGATATGGAAGTAGAAATGACCATAGGCCATTAAAAATATTTGTCTGAATCTAAACAATTGTTAATTTCCAACTGAAAAAAAAAAAAAAAAAACCAAAAAGNNNNAAAAAAAAAAAAAAACAGAAGTAGTGCCTGAAGTTTTCCCACTGTTGTTTTCAGTTCAGTTCTAAAATAGCACCATCATCTAGAACAGTACAGTTTTTCTTCCCACCCACTGTTCTTCATTATGCAGCAGGACCTTCCTACATGAGTGCTACCAGAAGTCAGCTTGGAAAAAATCAAGCCACAGCTATGAGAAGAAAAACAAAATGTTACTTTCGAATAAAATCTGAAAGGAGAGTTGCCATTTTTTCAATTGATCAGCCAGAAAAAACATATCAGATTTGTAATGAATCGAAAGCTCACAAGTCAGCAAAGAAATATACTGTCTTGTCATTTGCCATAGATGGAAAGAAATACTTCATGCCTTTGGAGAGGGAGAATCAGCAATCTTCCAACAGCAGAAAATTTCCAGTCTCACAAATCACAAATATTTTTGACGTGAAATCACCGTAAGGTTGAATAACCGCTCTACTTCAAGAGCGGTTACCAGTAGTTCAATCTAGGATGCCAGTTCAAGCAAGGTCCTGCAGTGGTCTGTCTTTGTTATTAGCAAATGACTTGGATGAGAGAAGAATAAGAACAATAAAAAAAAACAAACAAACAAAAAAAAAAAAAAAAACACTATCTGTGCCTGACTAAACTGAGGAAAGTTCAGGGACAGGACTGGAATTCAGAATGATTGTGATAAACTAGAATAGTCTAAAAATCAATAAGACCAGTTAAAAGCAATGCATTTGGGAAGTAGAGATCAAATATATGACTTACAATTATTAGATTGCAAATAGAGACAATAGTCTGAGATAAAACAATCCATAGCAGCCACAGAAATGGCAAATCTTATTTTAGGATGTAGTAACGAGCATGTTTGATTTAAAATACAGGTAATTACATTTGTTGTCGCTGGCAAGCTGTTAGCCAGCTTACTCTGTTCCATTTTGCGGACAGGTTTTAAGATAGATATATAAGCACTAAGGATACTTCAGGAGAGAAAGATAAGTGATCTAAAAAAACATCAGTTCAACGGGAAAGCTTGGTGAACTTTGGTTTAATATTTAATCAAAACAACCTAGATATATTCTAGTGATTGACTGCTTTCCATACACATTGAAAATAGAAGACCAGATGATTTTTTAGCAGAAATGACTTAAAACTGAAGACTACTAAACAGTAATATTGGGGAGAATAATAAAAACACTGCCTTTGACTACAGAGTGAAGCTGTGAAACCTCCTTTATTGAATAACATTGAATATTCACTGAATAACAGATTAGACAAATGCCCGACAAGAACAATTTATGTATCTTTAGCCCTACTTCAGAGAAGAGGCAGACTTCGTCACATTTTACTATTTCCTTAAGCTCTACATTTCTATGACTTCTGCATCTAATGGCTTGTGGTTAACGTGTACAGAACAGCCCCTCCAAAAAAAAAATTCATACCTTGCTAATATCAAGATTTTATCATCTCTTGATGTTGATCACGTCTTAACTCTGATCAATCAATATTGATCCACACAGACTATGTTCATTATCTGCTTATTAATGCTAATGGAAGTCTTACACCTAGTAGCTCAGATTTAATTCTCAGTTACATTAGAGTAGAAGAAACTAAAGTGTGGTCTGTTAAGCAGAAGTCATTTAAAAAAAAAAAAATGTTACTTTTTAGAAAACAGTTAAAATTGCACTTCTGTGCGGTAAACCTGCTTTTAGAATCATTTAACCGAAACAGAGAGCATAGTAGTCATAGTATTATATGTATAGTATTCACTATTAGTATTGCCTGTGTACCCACTATTACTGTACAACACTGTCTATCAGGAAAAACAGATTCAGTACACACTACTACAAAGGCCTGGCTTATATGCCAAGTACTCTTATACCAAAAATGGTTTATGATTTTTTTAATCATAAGATAAAGTAACAAAAAAATGTTCATCTGAACAGTTTATTAAAAAAAAAAAAAAAAAAGAAAAATCAACCTGCACAAAATATATTCTCGTTTATTTATATTGTTGAAACTACATGAAAGGCAAACACTTATCTTAGATCTCTATTAAACACTAAAACAACAACAGTAAATCACTTAAGTGTCTCTTAACAATTTATAGCAGCAGTACAATGGGACTGTAACCAACCTGAAATGGATCGCTGAGCCGACCTGATAGTAAAGCCAGGGAGCACGCATTTGTAAATAATATTAAAAAATGAACACACTGACAGGAAAGTAGCACAAAACTTTGCCTTCAAGAAATGTTTATTTTATAGTTAACTAACCTTCAGGCTTCCATAGACCAGACACACTAACTGAAAGGCAGCAAAAAGCTGTTTTCAGGAACTAGTGGATTTTTTTTTTACAATACTAGAACTTCACTAATTATACTACATATTTCACCTGTATATACAACTGTCCATTGCATAGTAAAGATACATCAGAAGTATGAGAACGATAAGAAAAATACACAGATAAAACCAAATACTGACCTTTCCAGTTGAACCAAATGCAAACAGGCCGAGGTCTTCATAAGAAGTGACGGCTGTTAATAAGAGGGAAAAAAAAAAGCTAAAATATTTCTAACTACAATAATCACCTGAAAGCTCCAGTTTTGCCTTTTTTTCCTTTTTAAATGAACACAGTTCAGGATCAAATTTAGAGTCTTTTATAATATATTATTCATAAAATAGCTTTTATATACACCTGTATTCCAGCTACAAAACACAGCTACGTGCTCTTCCATTCACAGGTTCTCCAGAAATTCAATTTAATATTAGAAATAATAGTACTAAAAAATACTACTACGATGCTGGCAGCAAATTACCTTCTCCCAAAGACTTTTGCAAGTGATACTATAGATGAAGAATTTTGAAATTAGTCTCAACAATTAGATGTAAGCTGTTTTCTTTTGTTAAGTGTACACTTGCTTTTAAATGAAGACGGCAACAGAAAAATCTGTCTTCATCTCTCTGTGAATACAAACATCAATCACCATCTTGCCAGCTTTTAAGAACTCAACACTACTCCTTTCCAAGACAGCTGAAGGTAAACACCTTCCTTGGTTGAAATGTTATAAAAAACAAACAACAACAAACAAAACAAAACGCACCAAAGCAAAAAGGAAAACAAAATAGAAAGCCTGCCCTTACTTGCACCTTACTTAAATAATCACATTAAAATAGCCTGCGGTTTCCTGTAGGCTTTTGTTGAGTTTTAGCTGAAGCTCACTTCTAATATTGCGGGTAACTCAAAACAATCCCTTCTCGGAGAGGAGGAAGTCCTATTAAAGTCCTTCATTTTGCTTTGTATTTTGTTATTAGAAGCTCCAGTGACATGAAAAAGATGAAAGCTCCCTGAGAAATACCCCTCCCTTTCTTGGTATACAATAAAATGGTCCAGAGTTGTAAATGCCTCAAAGGGTAAAATTAATCTCAAAACCACATAATTTTATTGTCAAAACACTTGCTTTCCCTTCCTTGGATCGACTTGGTACACTAGTGTTTCTGCTCCCATCGCTTCTCAGTTTGGGGCCCAGCCCTGCAATTCGAGCTGCTCGGGGCAGACCTTCACACCTGAGCGAAGCTGCGCTGAAGTGAAGGAAACGAGACGTGGGAGACCCCGGCACGTCACGTAGATCGGGTGTCGGGCCTGGCCCCTCAGCCTGCCAACTGCCCGGCCGAGGCGTTTGCGCTTCACTGAAGTGCTGCGCGCAATCAGCTCGGTGCGCCAGCGAAAAACATAAAACTTCACCTTCTCGTACCACTTTGTCGAGGGTGATGTTTCACATTCTGCTCTACAACTAACACCGGTACGCTACGACAAAGTAAATTAAGTGACGGAATTAAATAAGCCAGAGTCTGCTCTCGGCATAAACCTGGAAAATCCTCTTATGTTTGCTGTTACACTGATACAAATTATGTACAGACATAATTAAATAACCAATGTGTTACTAGATTTTACCCTGTATTTTTCTTACATGTATATTTATAAAGCAGTTGATCACAAGAAAAAAAATAGTGTTTTAGAAGGCCATTCCCAATGGCATCAAATATCGGCAAAATTTTCAGCGTCTTTAGGAAAGAGCTGTTTTTACCACATGGGAACAGATACACACAAACAGGGAGTTACCAATAAAAAGAGAACAAAGTTTTCCACACAGTTCCAAAACAGCAATACGAAACCTCAGGAGAGTATTTTCTGTAGTTACTGTAGTCCTGCGAACAGTGAGGATGCCTTAATACTTGATCACATTACTTTCATAATTTCAAAAATATATGGCACAAAATATTACGCACTTGATAGAAACGTGTTCTGCCTGGTTGGCTTCATTTCTAGTATGTTATTAACACTATAAAGAAATTATCCATTTAATCGCAAAGTGAAATTGGAAAGTATAGGACTAGCAATACTCATGACTAACTCCAAAATGGAAAAAACAAAAAGCCACAAACTTCAAAGTATATCCCACTTAAATTCCCAATTCCTCTACTTTACCGAATGAGTTTGGCTTTTGTCAGCCCAAACGCTAAAACAATTTATGTAGTACTGAATTAACGCCAGGAGAAAACACTGACTAATCCAAATCCAACACTTTACACATGGCAATACTAGTTTTCTAAGTCTTTTGGTCTACACAAATCATTTGATTCTGACAAAGTCATTCTGGATCAACATCATTTACAAACTGAAGGCACTTCCTTTATTTTTAAACTACAACTAAAATGCTTGTGCTTAATAAGTTCTGGTCTCTGTTTAAAATGGAATTAATAATAAAATACCTTCTGAAAAGGAAGCTTTAAATGTCAGATCTTTCCTAGGATTACTTTTATGATTTGAATACCTGAATGAGTAGTTCAAAAACTCCCAAGTTTTTTTTTCCCCTCCACCCTTCAAATTTTCCTAGCTCATTTTTTAATGTAGAACTACTAAAATCTCTTTCCGATTCCTTGCCATGGATTAAGCTCAATACTATAACATTGTTCAGAAACGTATGCATTTTATATACATAAAAAAAAGCTCATTATCTACATTGGAAGCAAGCATTTATACAGATTTTACTTTGTAAAGGCACAACTGGTCATACTTCTGGGATGCTATTTAACATGAAATTAGTTCAACAATTTACAGAAATTATAGTAGATAAAATCCCCCCTAAAAAACAACTCAGAGATGGCCATAAATCCAGCAGATATCTGGACGTACTTCTGGTGCTAATATGACCTGTCAACGTTAGGTGATAACTAATTATTAACCATAAAGTACTAGCTGCAGACAAGAGAAATACTTCCCCTGTAATTCAGTGGTATTCTTTGCTTTTGGATGTATGCATTTCAAAAATGCTTTCTGGAGGTAGGATTTCTCCTTTGGACAACATATGAGGAGTTAAACCATTCTTGTGTATTAGGTCTCTAAGTTCAGTTTTCCCCCCCTCTCCTTTCTTTGCACTATCCCCAGCAGTTCTTTTGCAAGGATATCTTCTTATTTTACCAGATAACAACATAGTATCACCTTGTGCTAAGTAATACAGAACCTCAGATAATTTTTTGTGATATTTGTTCACCTCTTACCTCAAGCTCTCTCTTTTTTTTTCAAGTGTATCTTTCTAGCTATTTATTTCAGGTCTTGATTCCTTTCTAACAAGCAGAGCTCCAAGAGGAAAAAAGAATGCCAGAGACTTAATCCCAAATCATCAAACAGCCAACAATATCATACATAAAAGTAGCCCTACCTCTGAAGAATTTTTTTTAAGAATGTATGAAGAAGATCACTCAACAGGTGAAGACAGGAGCAGCAGATCTAAGAAGAATCAGGAAGCAATCATCTGAGAGACCAAAGCTAGCTATAGAAAGCACAGCCAGTAAGGAAAGAAACGTAAGCTTTCTCCCACCACCTTTGAAAAGAGGGGAAAACAGATGAGATGGAAACAATAACCAGGTGACTGGAAGAGATGGAGACTTCCTCCTTTAACACGATCTTTGTGTACTAGAACTCAAGGAACCAGCCAGTTGTTTCAGTAACAATTTTAAAAAGCAAGAATTAAAACATTAGGAGCAGATTAGAATTCAGATGTTAGAATCTACCCTTTGGACATTCTCAAAGCAGTATAATTTTAACTAAGGACTGCAATACGACTTCACACTCAATACCAAAAATACTGTAAAAACACACATCTATAAACTGCCGTGGGAATTACGATAACGCAGTACGATTACAAAATCTGACAGGTATCCATTTCAAACAGTGCATAAGTATATAATACAAGCAGAATAATGAAAGTTGGCTATTTGTGGATCTTAAGCCTTTGCTGAAAGCAACAGTGAGACTACATACAGAGACAGCCACGTGCTAAAATAGTATGGTCCAACTGGCACCAAAACAATTTTGCTACTGAAATACAGGATCTATCTTTTCGGAAAAATGAGAGAGGCATTCTGAGAAAAAATAAAAAACTGAAAATCTAGAAGCCAGTTAGTTTGGCATTTCCTTTTTATAAGACATTTGGAAATTGCACTTTTTTTAATGGCAAATAGCAATCACTAAAAATCCAACATGTTTCAACATCAGTGAATTAGACATGGCAATCTGTTAACGTGCTGTTAATTATAATAATTATATTGGTTTGTGTCTTTTTAATATAGGCAAGGAAAAATTTCAGAGATCACTGTTAGATAAATCCTTTTCACTTACCAGTCTGAATGCACATGCTGAGCAGAAGAAATACAGAGTAAGAAGCAAGGCTGGCAACAATCAGCAGCAAGATACTAAAAATACAACATATTCACATTTAAGGCATTTTTACAGGACAATGCACTTTCTATCTTTAAAAAACGACACCATTGCAAAAAGTAGGTTATCACAAGACAAGATTTCCTCATTTTATGACTTATTTGCTGACTATGGTTCATATGGTCCCTGACCTTCCCAACACTTGCCAAATCGCACTGCTTCTTATATCGTGCACCAAGGTGCATCATACAGGGTAAAGACAACACACGAATTACAGAGAGGACACGAGCACAGAAATGTGTGCGTGCATGTACACAGACAAATATTAACTTTTAATAAACCTTTTAATGAAACCAGTTTCATGATAAGAAAATGCTAGGAACCGACAATTGCATAGACCTTGGGCCCATTACCCACAGGTTAGTATGCACAACAAGCAGAAGTGCTAACAAAAGCACAAGCCGATTCACATTTTTCAGACAGGCAGCAACCCTGCTCCAGAAGGCCCATCTCTGTAACAGAGCGGTTCTGAAATGTAAATATCAATCTATTAGGAGCAATGACTGAGAAATTGCCACCATGTGGCAATTTAATGCAACGCCTGGGCAGTACTTACATTGGGCCAGATCCCAATGACTAAACCGAAGACGGAAGACCTTATTCGACGATGTCAAGAAGCACACGCTACTTATTTCTTCCTCAGTTTTTACACGGGAGTTTAAGTAACGAAGCGCTGTTCCATGTAGAAATATGTGCCGAGTGTAATTATAAGCATAGCCAACAACTGACCACTCACCTGAAGCCCAGGATGCCGGTGCTGGCCATGGCATAGGACAGGCCAAGTATCCCGCTTCCCATGATCGCGTTCATTAAGTTAAACACTGAGAAACCAAAGGAGGAGCCGCGGCTCGGGGCACCCTGCGAGGAGGGCAACGCGACGCGCCGTCAGCCCGCGCGGGGCTCCGCGCCGGGGCCGGGAGGCGGCCGAGGGGACGAGCGAGCCCCCCGCCAGCC